>CATNEM010000310.1:270000-375426 GCA_950096795.1 Macrostomum cliftonense | reverse complement strand
TGGAGTGGCTCAAAATATCAAAATTTACAACATTAGCTATAACTGATTGACTTACAATTTTAACTATCTATACTAGGTATAGCCTAAGTACCTAAACTTTCTTCTGTGTTTGCGTGCGTACACTGCACACATAATGCCTTATATAATAGTGATAGGGGCCCGTTTAAAGTAAAAAAAATAACTGATTGACACGATGTGCTTGACGATCTAGTCGTATAAACATTCTAAAAAATCTCGTCTTGAACGTATTGCTTTCTTTGTCACGCATACTCGGAACTTACTCGGTGGAGTTGGAGATCCTTTCGCAAGCATTATTTATTGATCATCTATCAATCTACATTATATATTTATCTATCCATCCATCCATCTCTCTGACTATCCATCCATTTACCTACCTACCTACCTACCTACCTACCTACCTACCTACCTACCTACCTACCTACCTACTTACCTACCTACCTACCTACCTACCTACCTACCTACCTATCTATCTATCTATCTACCTACCTACCTACCTACCTACCTACCTACCTACCTACCTACCTACCTACCTACCTATCTATCTATCTATCTACCTACCTATCTATCTATCTATCTATCTATCTATCTATCTATATCTATCGAACGATCTATGCACATGTTTCGATTCATTCTGGGCGGTCTCCGTGCCAGCAAATAAGGCTTCCCAGTGCAGACTCGACTTGAGCCCATAAGCGTAAAGAATCCCCTGAATTGTTATCAAGCAGCGAATGGCCCTTTCTTATTTAATGCTCTCCTGAGCAAAAAAGTATGAAGATAGGAGAGGGATTTCACCTTAACCAAAATCCCATACGATCCGAAGCTGCATGCGTGCCGGAAAATCCCCTCCCTTCTTTTCCGCCTCGGCTCGGTCTCCCATGTGGGCTGCCCAAAACGCATTGACGGTGCCCGTAAAATCCCAATTTTCCTCGCCAAGAGAAGATAACGCAGAGAGCTGCGGGCGCGGCCCGCATCTGGTCACCCGGATAGGAGGCGGGATGGACTGAGGGGGGGATTTTTTTGAAGGGATCCCATCCTTGGCCTAGCATACAGTCTCGTTCTCCTACCTCCACGAATGGTTTTCTGTCCGAACTCAGTGCTATAGAATTAGTTCTTGATACTTCAAATGATACTTGGATACTGAATGTACTGTCGGAATAAACATTTCTGCTTTAGAATTCAAGCTACGAGCTAGATAGAGAGAAAGAGAGAGAGAGACCGGTAGATGTCAGAGCAGGAAAGGCATTTCTAAGCATCGAAGAATCTGGCCACCTGGTGTGGCGTCATAAATTTTTTTTTATAAAAGAGACGCGTATAATAAAAAAAGTAATGCGACGCCAGCCGTAACAGGCTATAGGGGTCATCTGCATGGGGGGGGGGGAGGCCAGGGGGGGCTGCCTTGGTATTTCCTTACTGCGTACAGGGCAAGCGAGATAAACAGGAAAAGATATTAATCCCATTGGAAGAGATACACTCGTAGCTACATGCGTGGAGGGCTCTCCGGGGTTTTCAATTGCTTCTCTACCACTACACTTGATGCTGATAAGGGTGTGTGTGTATGTATACGCTCATTTTTTAATGGTAGCCATTCGTGCTCGTAAATCACTTTTCGCTTTAGATGCTTGTACGAGTGCAGAACTGATTTGTCTGATTTAGACTAGCCATAAAAATTTGGATTTTTAAAAATTCGAATGCATTTATTTTGCCCTGCAAAATGACATATATATAGCCCAGTGTTCTTATGTGTTTTATTCAGTGTTTTTTTGCCCAGATTTGCATTCGGGGACACATTGATTATTCAGGCGTACACTAAATGTGCATTGAAAAAGAATATTACTAAAATCCTATCTAATTTGATATCCGACTGTATATCAATGTACATCACTCATCATGACTATCCGAATGTACATACGTCCCACCGGTCTAACAAATCAGTCTCATTCCCAACCGTACTCCAGGTCTCCGATATGCCTATCACAGCGCCAATTGCTCAAATGCTCTCAGTACTGCTAGCATTGGTTGCTGTTCCATCTTTGACACGAGCCCAGCTAACAACATGCGGCTACTGCTTGTGCGATCGGCCCAGCATCGCTTGCGACTTTTACCAGTCGCAGGACCGGATCAAGGGCAACATTAATCTGGACGAGTTCGCGCCAACCAGCGGCCTACTACGCAGACTGCAACTCGACCCGCTGGCCTACAAGGAACTGTACATTAACTGCAAGAGCTCCAAAGCTATTAAGAATCAGCGACTGACTCGAGGAATGCTGACTGGCTACTCAAGCTTGACCCGAGTGTCCGTCGTCAACTGTGACATCACCGACATCGAGCCCGACGCCCTGGCCGACTTAGCCGCACTACGTGAACTTGACGTCAGCAACAACCGGCTGGCACGCCTGCCGCCTGAACTGTTCCGCAATCGGACAATGGCGGTGCTGACGCTTAGCGAGAATTCTCGGCTTAGCCTGACTGCCGAAACGTTCCGCGATTTCTCGCTCGAGCGTCTAGTACTGTCCAAGTGCGGCCTAAACGAATTTCCATGGGAGAGTTTGCGCGTGATGCGCAACCTGCACGAGTTGACGCTGTCGCAGAATTCTATCCGATTGGTGCCCACCGAGGCCACTGAGCTAGTGACGAAGCTGCGGGTGTTCTACTTAGACGAGAATCCTTTAACTTGCACCTGTTACAATCAGTGGCTCCGCGAAAGAATCGATTGGAACCGCGTTTCCCCACCTATTATTAAGGTAAATACCTGAAGTGTTCAAGGACTCAACTCGTTAATTGCAATGTATAATAAAGCATAAAAATTAACTTAGATTTAATACCATTTTAGTATCGCGTAGTATTGTGCTTGGTTTGATTAAGACGCTAGATTTAGTATTGCGTGACATAAATGAACTTCGATTCAAAGCATTTTTTAGCTTCACACAACCGAGAATTGCACGTATTTTGATTGGATTCTATTTTTAGCTACATCTGCGTACTTAGTTTCATTGGATGCTATTTTTAGCAACGTATATGTACTTAGTTTCATTGGCAGCTATTTTTAGCAACATCTGTGTACTTAGTTAAATTTGATTCTATTTTTAGGAGTGCGTGACTCAGAGATGTACTTGGCTTGATTTTTTATCCTATGTTTAGTATCGCTCAATCAGGCACTATATATTTTTTATTAATTCCAATCATTATCACTGCTCTCCCGCAGTCTTCTAAGGTGCCAAAATGCGGCAGCCCGCCAACTTTGCTCGACGTCGAATTGACTCGCCTAAACCCTGGTGATTTCCCCTGTCCGGCGCCCGAGATTCGCTCCGTAGACATCCGATTGGAGCCGGACTCCGCCCAGCTGATCTGCTCCGCAGCGGTTGATCGTCCAGGCTCTCTGGTTTGGACCTACCGGCACTTGCCCATATATCCGGAAATGCCTAACGCCTATCCTAGTCGCGCCTATAAGAGCAGCGGCGCCACGTTCCGCCAGTCGGTGCGCCGCACTCCCGGCTACGAGCGCGAAAAGTACACCCTCACTGCTCAGGGCCAGGACGGCCAGACAGCCAATTTCTCTTTGACTTTGCACTGGCCATTGACTAGCGAGTCCGCGGCCAAGCCGAAGACAGACCCGGCTGAAACAGATGGCGCAGGTTCGGATTCTAAAACCGGGCAGAAACTGCCATCGGAGCCGCAGAAGCCGGGTCTGGAGCAAACTGGCGGCGGGGATTATTTCTCGAGGAAGCAATTCACCCTCATCGAGATGATCATCGCCGTTGTTGGCACCTTCATGGGCACCAGCCTGATCTTCCTGCTGGCCTGCCAAGGCATCCAGTGGTACAATCGGCGGGACAAGAAGCGCTGGGCGGCTGGCTACACGGGGCCGCCCTACACCTACAGCTACAATTCGCACCGGCCGCCGTCGCACGAGTACGACGTGCCACGGATTGACCAGCCCTGCCTGTTGCCTAAAAAGCAGCAGTCGCAGCAGCAGCAGCAGCCGCCGCCGCTTCCAACACAGCCGCCGCCGCCGCTGCCTCCGCAGCATACTCTGCCGATGCCGCCGCATCACACGCTGCCGCCGAGTGTTGGCGTGTCCCTGTCATCGACCTCGTCGGGTTCCGGTGCCAGCGCCGCTGTGCAGACTCTGCTATCGAAGCACCAGCACACACAGCATCATCATCCACAACAGATGCCAGCTACATCGTCTTCGTCTTCTAATGGAATGGGTGAAACAGAGTTTCTTGACTATGGCGGGCATCGAATGGTGTTTAACCACGCCTGATTTAGTGCAAGCTGTGAAGCCACGATGATTGATTGTAGTTATCTTTGTTCTGGCTATTGTCAATTTGTCAGTCAGAATGCATTTAAAACGAATTTTGCACACTTGGATGATTGCCAATTTGATGAGCTCATAATTCTATAATTAATTCTGCAGTCTAAATATCTATCAGTGATCTCTTGTGCTTTAAGAATTATAGTGCGATCTCAATTCTCTGCTGACGTTTAATTGGATTTATAACACAAAGACAAACAGTTAATTATTACAATAGCTAAAAGTACATTGCACAAATCGTGAAATCTTGCCTTCTTGTCGTTCGGATTTTGTTTGCACTTTTGTCAATGATTGCGACAGTTCGGTTCTTGTTTTCTAGTTTTTACTTCTTCTTCTTCTGCAGTGCTCACTTCTGCAGTGCTCACTTTGCTTAAACACAGTAGATGAAAGATTTTAGTATAGTGGACTAGTGCCCAGCCCCCCTTTCCCAAAGTAGCCTTGCGTGTATATACATATATAGCCTGACTGCTCGCGCTACTTGCTCGATATCGATTTGATTCGAAATCGAGTGCAGTCGCTGGGCTGCACCATCGATATAATTAACTATTTTTTTGTCGGTTTCCTTGCGCGTTTTTCCTAAAAAAACTTTTCTGGCTTGCTTTTCAGCCCCTTTGCCACCTGCCCGCTAAAATGAATTAATTTAGTACTTTTTTGGGCGTTTTCTTTAAGTAATGCTGCTATTTAATTGTTTAATGCACCAATGCTCTCGGCTAACGAACTGTCATAATATTAATATTAATATGATTATTATTTATTTTTTGCAATGCCATTCTTGCTGACCGAGGCGTTACTCAAGCTAATACAAGATAGAAATGCATTCATTGACTGCACATAGACGCTTTAAATACATGCCTGTGAGTAAATCATTCAGCTATATTTATACATTTATAATAAAGTTAGATGCATAATCTGGCCCGTAGCAAGGCTTACGTAAAATTAAAAAAAACACAGCCTTACGTTTTTGTACTTTTTTGTTGCCTGCCTGCGATCATAAGGTAGAGGATTTTTATTAGCGATACTGTTCTCTTTTGCCTCGAATCTGACTTCTCATTAACGCCTGCAGTTCCTTCTTGCTCCGGCCCTCTTTGTGCGTCCCAATTTTTTTTATCTCCCATGGTTCCTTGGCCGACTAGAGCTATCCCCTTGATTTGATGCGCTGGGCTCACCTTTCGCCTTTTCGAATCCCCTTTTTACTACACCTATCTAGATACCTTCTGTGCTTGCTTGGGTTTCATAAAACTCTCTTCTTCTCTTCTCTTCCCTCATTCTCATTTTTTTCTCCGTCTCAAATTCCTACTAATCTCATTTTGCTTTTTTTCTCAACTTCTGTCACCATTTTTTTAATTTTTCAAGCTGGAGCCATCGTTTTAATGTCAAGAATTTTGTATTTTTTCAAAAATAAAACATAAACACACCCCTTGTTTATCAATTCAGCGATCTACTAGATAAACTTGGACAGAAAAAATTTTCTGTCCAATAATAAGACAAGAGCCGCCTGTCGGAACGATATATTTACAGTATGAAATGATTGAGGCGTATTGGGTAGTATTTTGTAACTAAAGCTAGATTATTATTTATGGAAGCTGAAGGGTTTTCAGCTTTCTGTTAAACGGGGAAGAAGGATTACTCGTATTATAAGCTTACGCAGGGCCAGAAGATGCCGAGGCCCTTTTTCATAAATAAACAATGATTGGGCACCAATAGCCTACAGCCTAAACCGATACAGGTGGAGGCGAGGCAAAAGCGAAGCAACACAAATTTGGTGGCGGTTTGGGCCGCTAACGGTTAGAAAAAATATCAGACTTTGGGGGAGAGGGAAAACAAAACCTTAAGCCTTCGCGAAACTTGATCCCAGCTTCGAAAAAGAAATCTAGAGAGAAAGAAGAAGGCTATATAAGCTAAAACCGGAACTGGTTTCATCTTCCTATCAATACCGAGGCTCGGGAACGAGCAGCAGCAGCAAAGAAAGAGAAAGTGGGAATTTCATACGACACAATGTCGGCCGCGTGTCGCTTTGAATTTCGGCGCGTCAAACAAAGAGGAGATGATGATGCAAGAGGCTGAGGGGTCGAGTGCGAGGGGAATATAGGATAAGGGAGAGAGAGGCAGACTGGGAGAGATGATCAACAGCTGGTCAGCAGAAAGAAAGCAAGAAGCACAGCAGGTGCACAAGGAATTCTATTCTATGGGTTTCTGGAGAGGAAACTATTCGGAGCAAATTTAGGCTATTCCATTAGAGCTCTCCTAGCCAGAACTCCATGGTCCGAGGGCAAGTGTAAAGCACAAGAAGATCACAGCTGACGAGGGAGTCATACACAGGAACGTAGACGAATTTTAGACAGCAGTTAGAGAGACAGAGGGACAGTTGAATCCGAGGGCAAGTTGGATCTGGGGCCGCATGACAGATCCTTAGATCCAGCAGGACGCATAGCAATATTGGTGGCGGACGCTTTGGACATTCTTCCTTTTTTTTTCTTTCTTTCCTCTTCCGTGACCAGGCGAAAGTCACGCAAAGGGCGCGGAAGAAGCAGGACAAGGGTGAGGGCTTTTAGAAGGGTCCAGCTGTATAGGCAATTAGTGAAAGACTCGTCCTATAGTAAACTTTTTATTATATAGAAAAATAGTATTTTTTACAATCATAGCTCGTATATCGTCTGGGCCTAAGCTTGCCCTAAAGTCAACTAGCTGCACGGGCTCCTCCAATTCATAGACAAATACTCGTTATGTCAAAATTACTCATTATGGACCACCCAGGAGGCACAAGAACAATCCTTGATAGACACTTGTACTAAGATAGATGAATAGAAACATATCGGATAGCAGTTTTATATGGATAATAATAACATTTTTCTAGGCCCTCCTCAAAAAACCCCACCAAAAATAAAAAAGTATTTTGCTGCCCTGGCCCTTGATTCTACTCTCCAGTTAGCAGTCAATCATTGCTGGCCTTAAGCACTAACTAGGTCTGCTGCACTTGGACAGCTGCGAGTAGAAGTCTCACTGCGTAACAGTCATAATCTGTCCTACTCTCTTATCTGTGACTGTCATTCAATTTAGCGGGCATTGCATTGTTAGACGTTGTGCACACTCGGAAATTGCGCACTTTTTATGACAGGGCTCCACAAGGAATGTTAATTAGATTTATGCGTATTGTATCTAATGAAACTATCCAAGCAGCTGTGACGCACTGTTTTTCGAGTCGGAATACTATCTAGTCTGACTGACACCTAGTTATGTGCGGTGCTGACGAGACATTTTTATAAAAATAGAGAATCAAATCATTGAAGTTTTTTGGATATAAATACATAGATAGATAGATAGATAGATAGATAGATAGATAGATAGATAGATAGATAGATAGATAGATAGATAGATAGATAGATAGATAGATAGATAGATAGATAGATAGATAGATAGATAGATAGATAGATAGATAGATAGATAGATAGATAGATAGATAGATAGATAGATAGATAGATAGATAGATAGATAGATATATAGATAGATAGATATATAGATAGATAGATAGATAGATAGATAGATAGATAGATAGATAGATAGATAGATAGATAGATAGATAGATAGATAGATAGATAGATAGATAGATAGATAGATAGATAGATAGATAGATAGATAGATAGATAGATAGATAGATAGATAGATAGATAGATAGATAGATAGATAGATAGATAGATAGATAGATAGATAGATAGATAGATAGATAGATAGATAGATAGATAGATAGATAGATAGATAGATAGATAGATAGATAGATAGATAGATAGATAGATAGATAGATAGATAGATAGATAGATAGATAGATAGATAGATAGATAGATAGATAGATAGATAGATAGATAGATAGATAGATAGATAGATAGATAGATAGATAGATAGATAGATAGATAGATAGATAGATAGATAGATAGATAGATAGATAGATAGATAGATAGATAGATAGATAGATAGATAGATAGATAGATAGATAGATAGATAGATAGATAGATAGATAGATAGATAGATAGATAGATAGATAGATAGATAGATAGATAGATAGATAGATAGATAGATAGATAGATAGATAGATAGATAGATAGATAGATAGATAGATAGATAGATAGATAGATAGATAGATAGATAGATAGATAGATAGATAGATAGATAGATAGATAGATAGATAGATAGATAGATAGATAGATAGATAGATAGATAGATAGATAGATAGATAGATAGATAGATAGATAGATAGATAGATAGATAGATAGATAGATAGATAGATAGATAGATAGATAGATAGATAGATAGATAGATAGATAGATAGATAGATAGATAGATAGATAGATAGATAGATAGATAGATAGATAGATAGATAGATAGATAGATAGATAGATAGATAGATAGATAGATAGATAGATAGATAGATAGATAGATAGATAGATAGATAGATAGATAGATAGATAGATAGATAGATAGATAGATAGATAGATAGATAGATAGATAGATAGATAGATAGATAGATAGATAGATAGATAGATAGATAGATAGATAGATAGATAGATAGATAGATAGATAGATAGATAGATAGATAGATAGATAGATAGATAGATAGATAGATAGATAGATAGATAGATAGATAGATAGATAGATAGATAGATAGACAGATAGATAGATAGATAGATAGATAGATAGATAGATAGATAGATAAATAAATAAAATGATATATAGATGATTAGATAAATGGGGGTAGATAGATACAGATAGCGACAGGGAGATACGATGCTATTTCTCGAATTTCTATGCAAGAGACAGCGCGCATCCCTTGCCGAATCGAGCAGGTTGCCAGCCAGCTGCAAACCCACGGAGTATCCAGGCCGCACCCAGACGAAGCCCTACTGACTAAATCTATCGATCTTCAACAGCCGCCAATCGATTGATTAAAGCCGCCAAAAGTGTCAGCCAGCCAGTCTTATATAACACCGCACTGACTGACTCTCGTCCTCATAGTCAGCGTGGGATGTCGGCGAATCGAAAACCTCGCGTAGCCAGGGCAGATTTGGCCTGCGGGCGAGCTGCCGCTGCTGTGCCGGCTAACGCTGAAACAAATCGATGGACAGCCCCGCTGTCTTCCCATTCGGTTCTTTGTCGCTCTGCCGGCAGTTTCTCCACCAATTTTTGCTGAGAATAAAAAGATCGTCAGAATTGGTGTCCCATCCCCTGTGGGAGCAGCTTCCCCCCCCGCACCTCGGTTCTTTCAAAAATAGATGGACCAGTTTTCTAATGCGGGTTGATAGGATAATTCGAGCGGATTAGGGGGATTAGCCTCCACCCCCACCCCCCAGCCGCCTCCCAGTCAAGCCCGGGCCATCTCTGCAAGGCACCTGCACACTATCATGTGGCGAGCCGGCGCGAGGGAGAAGGGGCAGACGATGAGGAACGGAGACTGGCTGGCTATGACACTAGCCTAGACTGTTACGCAACGACTTCACTAGCGGACGGGAAGTTTTGAGCCTGGGATCCCCCTTGGCCAGCCGCTATACCAGATTACACAGTGTATTTATCAAGGGGGGGGGAAGGGAAGCTTCGGAGTCCAGCTGTCTCAAAATAGGGAGACAAAAATATCTGGGGGCTTGATGAATAGGGGCCAAGTTGGCCTCCGGGGTACGCGGCGAGCCGCATCCCCAATTAGTTCTGCCGCAGTCTTTGGAATAAAAATTAGCTTTAGAAAGTCTCAAGTGGCCCCTCCGCCCCTCGCAAATTATGGAGGTGGAGATGATTATTGCTGATTGGGGAGGAGGGATGGCTTGGTCAGTTGGTGAAAAAAAAGAAATTTAATACCTCTCCTATTACTCTATGAATCTATTGGGGCATCCTTGCTGTATTCTCCATATAGCTAGTGTCTCCGTTTCTTTCTGAGTGAATTTCGTACGGATCATACGCAACCCGGATGTGACCCCACACGATGTGATAAGGTTTACTGCTTTTGAATAGACTATAAGATAATAAATTGGACCCTTAAGAGGTTCGCTTTAAATGATTTGAAACTAAACTGCTCAGAATGTTGAAACCGATAGCCTCATGTGTGACAACAGTCACCTCTGTAAGTACCTTCTCTCTGGGATCACTTTTCCAAGTTACTCTTTCTCGCTTAAATTGCCAAGTGATTGAATAAGCTCCCCGCCAACATACAGATCTATGACAGACATCCAGAAAATCCCATCATAAGCTTGTCGGAACATCCTTGACCATTGCGAGGTAGAAAATTTCCCACCGAAGCGCTGTAACTGAAGGATCAAGCAGGGGATGCTGAGGGAGTGGGAAGAGGCAGCGGAGGGCCAGTCGGGTTAAACAAACACAAAGAAGGCCCCGACACCGTCTTCGTTTTCTAGGCCTCTAAAACTTTGTGAGGCCACTTCTCCGCCCTTAAACCGACAAAGGCACGCGTCACTGGGAACTTGTGAACAGGGAAAACAACAGGTTCACCGTATTCTAGGGATCCGCAGATGGCGTCACTCCGTGTTATTTGGGAAACCGGGCCCTGCTTCAGCACAGAGCTTCGTGTCAGCTGTTAGGATCTCCGCCAACATAGGGACGAAGGGAAATAAGAGACAGAAGATCTGTTCCCATGCAGATGGTTTTACTCTACGTTGTTGCTATGGTGACTGAAGCAATGGGAGCGAAGCAAAAAAAGCATTTCAGCCAAGTCAGACTGCTATGCATGCGTAAAAAATGTCGAAGGCCCTTGACAGAAGACGACAGGAGTTAGAGGGAGGTGACTCAGAAGTCACATTGGGGATTATTGGCGATTTTAATGCTACCACATTAGAAATGCAGGCAATTGTGAGCTCTGCAACAATAGAATTGCCTCGGAGATAGAATTAGCCAAGCTATTTGGGATTTCACTATGAATAATAATCATAGAGCTCAGCTGATACTGTCTGCCGGTCTGTCTGTCCCTGAGAAACTGTCACTACTGTTTAGGTTGGTGAATATATTTATGATATTCTCTTTTACAGACTGACTGGCTGATAAAATGGCTAAGGAGGGGGAGTTGACTCACGTTTTATTTTATTGCATTCAGAGCACATGCACCAGTCAGTCAGTAATTTCCAGTCACCAGCCGGTGCAGCTGACCCCCCCCCCCCACCAACAACTCAAGCTGTTTCATTGTTGTTTACTGGCAGATTTGAGTGCCTTGCTGGCTTTAATAGGGATTTAAGGTGAAAACCCTATAGGGATTAGAGGGATATGGCAGTTGGGGCCATTTTGCAGATTAAATTGCGTTTTTGTTTAATTTTGTGTAATTCAGCATGCGTTGCGGTGATCGAATGCTAGGCTAGGTGTGACTTCACAACCCCTGCATTGAGTCAGCATCTCTTTGGCCCATTAAACACCTCCCTACTTCTGTCTCCCTACCATTTCACTGCATCTCCCTACTTCTCTGCCCATCTCCCTACTTCTCTCTCCCACAAATCTCCCTTCTTCCCCCTCCCACCAATCTCCCTACTTCTCTCTCCCACCAATCTCCCTACTTCTCTCTCCCACAAATCTCCCTACTTCTCTCTCCCACAAATCTCCCTACTTCTCTCTCCCACAAATCTCCCTAATTTCCTCTCCCACCCATCCCCTACTCTTTTCTCTCCACCAATTTTCATAAAGCAAACTAATCAAAAACTTTAATTAACCCAGCAATGAAGCTCAAAACTAGTTGAATAAATATTTTTTCAAATATAAATTGACGGCTAATTAAATATGCATTTCTGTGATTTTTTATCGACGCCACTTGTGATGAGGCGTGAAGAGGCTGCATGCCTGATGGGAGCTTGCCCAACTATGCGGAGGTCAAATTGCTCATCAAAAGCCAATCTAAACCTCTTTTTTTAATTAATTTGAGTCGGAGATCGACTTGCCTAATCCTGACAATTCCAGTCTCCTATCAAATTGGCTTTGACGCGCGACCCCTCGACTATCCGTCTGATTAGAAATTTCAATTTATTTTTCTGTCCAAAGCGTCTCATGGATGGCTCTACTCAGTTATCATGCGATGCTTTCTCCCTTAAAACTGCGCCTCTCACGCAACCGACAGTAAGATAAACTGGGAGGCGATTTTGTGAATCAAAATGGATGGATTTATGATTAAAACAAATTGCCCCCCGGTAGAGAGAAGTTGCTTGAGGGAATTCAACAAAATATTTTGGGAGTCTTCGATTGAAATTAAGGAGAGAGATAGTTGAATTACGACAATTTTATTGGTCAGAATTTTTATATTTGACTAGCAATTCGGGGCCTCACCAGGGGGGAGCAGATAGTCATTTTAAATCACCTCGTGTAACACAACGTAAAGTAGAAAATCTCCCCGAGCAGGTTAAAAAATCCCCAAAAAGGAAAAATGCCACATTGCTACCATCTAGCATCAATTTCTGTACTATAAAATATGAAAATCAGTCGCATGAAATAATCTGAAATAAAAAAAATGAATCATCAGAATCAGTCAACATCAAAGACAAGGAATAAGCAAGTTGATTGAGGACAGCTCGATGAGAGAGATGTGACCAGCTTGACCAGTTAGTAGGCATGTGGATGGGTTCATTAAAAAAAATCTTTTTAGCTCTCATTTTTAATAGAAGCACGTTTTGACATGAGAATCTAAAAAGACAAAAAATAATAACTGGCGGACTGGTGGAAATCCCCGCTGGCTGCATGAAATATCGCACTTAACTTCTCAATATCTCATCTACCTACTTCTCAATCCCTTTCTTAATCTCCTCTTCTATATTTGCTACTGTATCTTCCGTCCTTTTGTCCTCATTTATTTCCTGCTCTCTATCTCCCCTTCGTTGTCTATCTTCCCATTCAATAACACATTTCTTTCTCACCTATGCTCTTCCCACACTAGCTCCTCCTCTTAATCTATTTCACGTATTAATCTTATCATTTTAGTTTTCCCTTCTCAATCAGTCAGTGGGGGCGAGTGGCTCGGCGGTCTAGCGCGCTATAGGTTGGCTATTTTCCCCAGCGCCGTTTCGTGTGCAGGGTCACATTAATTTGGGGCCTTGTGCACGAATTGGTTGGGCTCAGTTGTGCAATTTACGCCCATGAGGGCAACCCCCCAAGGCATAGTGTACATTTCTGGAATTACCGGTTTGTACACCCTATGTGAGTGCGTGACTGGGTGCCGGCCTGTGTGTGTGTCTATGCCTGCATACCGTATTTAGTGTGACTGAACGCGCTTCAGGAGTCAATGGACAGTCATGCCCCATCGCTGTTTGTAGGACATTTGGGATAGATTACTATCTAGGAGTTCATCTTTAATAATCTTTCGTCTCAATTAATATTGATGGAATCCATTTCACTTATATGCCGCTTGTATAAACTTTCTAAAATTATAATAATATAATAAAATTAGTCCTTTCGAGCTTTCAAAATCAGCTCTAGCTCTTGATGTTGATGACGCAACTATCAACTCCCAATGTAAAAAAATCCCGAGGCTAATAAAACACCGCCTCGGGCGGAGGATGGGACAAAATGTGCACAGATTTATTGCTGGCCCGGTCCTTCTGTCCACAATAAAATCAACCCTAAAAGGAGGTTTTTATGACGCTAAAAATCCCGATACGTATCAGTGTCAAACAAAGACTCCGACTGTCGAAGAAATTCGCCAGATGACGTCATAATGTCTGTTATGGCGATAGTCGTAAATCAACCAACTTTAAGATTTGCCCGCAATGTCAACTGAAAAATAAAGGCGGAATATTTTTATTTTACAATTCTGCTTGAGCAGGACGACTCAATCTACTCACCCCAAATATCCTCTTCAACTCTTTCCCAAGATCGACACTTCAAAATTAGCCTCTGCAGTACCGCATATGTAAAGTTATATTTCTAAATTCTATACTTTGCTTAGAGAGTAAAAGAGAGAAAGGAAGGGAGAAGCTCACTTCTTGATTGCGTAGGGGCCACGCCTCAAAGTGCCTCCACTTGGTTTGATTCAGTGGCAACAGCCGGCTCTTGGTGGGGAGGGGAACGGCGCCCTATAATCCCAATCCCATGGGAAAATTGGTAGAGCCAAGCCGAAAAATAAAGGATTGACTTATTTAGAGACCCTCAGTGTGATTACACGTCACATTGTAGTTTAAAGTCTCCTGGTTTTTGCATACCAAAGTCAAATTAGCGCTCATTCAGTCTGTAGCATTTTAACAAAATATCGTTCCTTCTTTTCGACTGTTCCAATCTTGTCAGAGAGAGAGAAGAAATGAACTTAAATCAGAATGAAAGCCACAAAGGCTGCAAAGTTTAAAAGTTGGTGTCTGGCTGCGTGTCCCACAGACACAGGATGTTGAGTTGGATCTGGTTCTGGCCCGTGAATTATTAATAGCGACACTGACCTGCCTTTCCTCCGACTACCCCCAGCCTGTCTGACTCTCTGCGTCATGGATACAGGGGGCCTGTCAGTTACTTGACTTCACCGTCCCGTCTAAGTGAGTTCTCCCGAACAGGGAACTCAACTATAAAAAATGATGGGGCAGGAAGCTGGGAGTGTCTGACTCAGAGCATCAGAATATAGTTTGACTTCCTATCCTGACTCTTGCAACTCCATGCTCTGTTATGCACCCCTCCGAAACTAGGAGTGGTTAGAATGAGCTCAAAGTTTACGGACACTCATTGTAAATTCTAAACAAGTGTGACATCGGATGGCTAGATAGATAGATATATAGATAGATAGATAGATAGATAGATAGATAGATAGATATATAGATAGATAGATATATAGATAGATAGATAGATAGATAGATAGATAGATAGATAGATAGATAGATAGATAGATAGATAGATAGATAGATAGATAGATAGATAGATAGATAGATAGATAGATAGATAGATAGATAGATAGATAGATAGATAGATAGATAGATAGATAGATAGATAGATAGATAGATAGATAGATAGATAGATAGATAGATAGATAGATAGATAGATAGATAGATAGATAGATAGATAGATAGATAGATAGATAGATAGATAGATAGATAGATAGATAGATAGATAGATAGATAGATAGATAGATAGATAGATAGATAGATAGATAGATAGATAGATAGATAGATAGATAGATAGATAGATAGATAGATAGATAGATAGATAGATAGATAGATAGATAGATAGATAGATAGATAGATAGATAGATAGATAGATAGATAGATAGATAGATAGATAGATAGATAGATAGATAGATAGATAGATAGATAGATAGATAGATAGATAGATAGATAGATAGATAGATAGATAGATAGATAGATAGATAGATAGATAGATAGATAGATAGATAGATAGATAGATAGATAGATAGATAGATAGATAGATAGATAGATAGATAGATAGATAGATAGATAGATAGATAGATAGATAGATAGATAGATAGATAGATAGATAGATAGATAGATAGATAGATAGATAGATAGATAGATAGATAGATAGATAGATAGATAGATAGATAGATAGATAGATAGATAGATAGATAGATAGATAGATAGATAGATAGATAGATAGATAGATAGATAGATAGATAGATAGATAGATAGATAGATAGATAGATAGATAGATAGATAGATAGATAGATAGATAGATAGATAGATAGATAGATAGATAGATAGATAGATAGATAGATAGATAGATAGATAGATAGATAGATAGATAGATAGATAGATAGATAGATAGATAGATAGATAGATAGATAGATAGATAGATAGATAGATAGATAGATAGATAGATAGATAGATAGATAGATAGATAGATAGATAGATAGATAGATAGATAGATAGATAGATAGATAGATAGATAGATAGATAGATAGATAGATAGATAGATAGATAGATAGATAGATAGATAGATAGATAGATAGATAGATAGATAGATAGATAGATAGATAGATAGATAGATAGATAGATAGATAGATAGATAGATAGATAGATAGATAGATAGATAGATAGATAGATAGATAGATAGATAGATAGATAGATAGATAGATAGATAGATAGATAGATAGATAGATAGATAGATAGATAGATAGATAGATAGATAGATAGATAGATAGATAGATAGATAGATAGATAGATAGATAGATAGATAGATAGATAGATAGATAGATAGATAGATAGATAGATAGATAGATAGATAGATAGATAGATAGATAGATAGATAGATAGATAGATAGATAGATAGATAGTGTTGTGTATCAGCGTATGTGGTTTTAAACGAGCGTTGATTCTGTCTATGGACAAAAGCACTAACCGTTCAGTTGGGCTCAAGGGGCATAATAACCAGAGCCTAAGGATCTTCTTTTTATTAACGGCAAATACAAGAGAACTCGTATGCTTCCTTTTATGACTTCTGTCTAAGCTCAAGTCTAATCATTTCGCCTTCCGGATTCTTTTAACAGATAGATAGATAGATAGATAGATAGATAGATAGATAGATAGATAGATAGATAGATAGATAAATAGACCTTTGTTTCAGGCACAGTCTCGAATCTAATACAGTAGACAGACGGAGCAGCAATGCGTACAAAGAATAATAAGCAATTTATCAGAGTGAAACCAGCTAGCTTTCTCATACCTATTTTTGACGGAATGAGCTTCGCCCGGGTGTTTTTTGAGCGAAAAATTGCGCAGCAGTGAAGGAGACCCACCGTGTCCCGATTTTCGCTTGTCTTTAGTCGGTGCCGTTAAGAATCGGGGCAGTTCCAGCTGGATCGAGGCCACGCAGGCTCCCAGGGTTTTTGTTTGATAAGCGCTGAAGAAGTCTGAAACAAATTGTTATAATTTTTTGTCACTTTCATCGACCCGGCTTTTTTGATGAAGCTGAATAATTGTGGGACAGAATTTTGAAGTTATTAATTGCGCGCCACACTGAAGCAATGAAAATTTTCTCAGCAAAAGAAAACGAAGAAACAACGGTTCGTTTCGGTTTCAAAAATGTGGACTAGATAATGGATTTTTTGTGAAAGTGGCGCGATTTGAAGCTGACTTGCTGGAGCAGTACTACTGCTATACTTGTGGTTAGAGTGTGACACAAGTCCTAGAGCGGATACCTGCTAGAGCCATGGTAGAGTGTGACACAAGTCCAAGAGCGGATACCTGCTAGAGCCATGGTAGAGTGTGACACAAGTCCTAGAGCGGAGACCTGCTAGAACCATGGTAGAGTGTGACACAAGTCCTAGAGCGGAGACCTGCTAGAGCCATGGTAGAGTGTGACACAAGTCCAAGAGCGGATACCTGCTAGAGCCATGGTAGAGTGTGACACAAGTCCAAGAGCGGATACCTGCTAGAGCCATGGTAGAGTGTGACACAAGTCCTAGAGCGGATACCTGCTAGAGCCATGGTAGAGTGTGACACAAGTCCTAGAACTAAGACCTGCTAGAACCATGGTAGAGTGTGACACAAGTCCAAGAGCGGAGACCTGCTAGAACCATGGTAGAGTGTGACACAAGTCCAAGAGCGGATACCTGCTAGAGCCATGGTAGAGTGTGACACAAGTCCTAGAGCGGAGACATGCTAGAACCATGGTAGAGTGTGACACAAGTCCTAGAGCGGATACCTGCTAGAGCCATGGTAGAGTGTGACACAAGTCCTAGAGCGGAGACATGCTAGAGCCATGGTAGAGTGTGACACAAGTCCTAGAGCGGAGACATGCTAGAGCCATGGTAGAGTGTGACACAAGTCCAAGAGCGGATACCTGCTAGAGCCATGGTAGAGTGTGACACAAGTCCAAGAGCGGATACCTGCTAGAGCCATGGTAGAGTGTGACACAAGTCCAAGAGCGGATACCTGCTAGAGCCATGGTAGAGTGTGACACAAGTCCTAGAGCGGAGACATGCTAGAACCATGGTAGAGTGTGACACAAGTCCTAGAGCGGATACCTGCTAGAACCATGGTAGAGTGTGACACAAGTCCAAGAGCGGATACCTGCTAGAGCCATGGTAGAGTGTGACACAAGTCCTAGAACTGAGACCTGCTAGAGCCATGGTAGAGTGTGACACAAGTCCTAGAGCGGAGACCAGATAGAGCCATGGTAGAGTGTGACACAAGTCCTAGAGCGGAGACATGCTAGAACCATGGTAGAGTGTGACACAAGTCCTAGAGCGGATACCTGCTAGAACCATGGTAGAGTGTGACACAAGTCCAAGAGCGGATACCTGCTAGAGCCATGGTAGAGTGTGACACAAGTCCTAGAACTGAGACCTGCTAGAGGCATGGTAGAGTGTGACACAAGTCCTAGAGCGGAGACCAGCTAGAGCCATGGTAGAGTGTGACACAAGTCCAAGAGCGGAGACATGCTAGAACCATGGTAGAGTGTGACACAAGTCCAAGAGCGGATACCTGCTAGAGCCATGGTAGAGTGTGACACAAGTCCTAGAGCTGAGACCTGCTAGAGCCATGGTAGAGTGTGACACAAGTCCTAGAGCTGAGACCTGCTAGAGCCATGGTAGAGTGTGACACAAGTCCAAGAGCGGATACCTGCTAGAGCCATGGTAGAGTGTGACACAAGTCCAAGAGCGGATACCTGCTAGAGCCATGGTAGAGTGTGACACAAGTCCTAGAGCGGAGACCTGCTAGAGCCATGGTAGAGTGTGACACAAGTCCTAGAACTAAGACCTGCTAGAGCCATGGTAGAGTGACACAAGTCCTAGAGCTGAGACCTGCTAGAGCCATGGTACTCGTAGAGTGTGACACAAGTCCTAGAGCGGAGACCTGCTAGAGCCATGGTAGAGTGTGACACAAGTCCTAGAGCGGATACCTGCTAGAGCCATGGTAGAGTGTGACACAAGTCCTAGAGCGGAGACCAGCTAGAACCATACTGAGTACTTGAGTTACGATAGTCATTCTAGATTCGAAGAAAAGTGATGCAAAGTAGAGCTCCAGTTGGAGCCTGTGAAAGTGTTTCCAAAACACTGGCAGTTTGAGCTGAATCTCAAGAACGCACACCGTAGTCACGCTGAGAATAATTATTTTAGCTTTAGACTGTGATTTGCATAGCCCAAGCGCAATCAAATTGTCCCGCCGTCCATAACTCACCCACCCAGATTGTATCGAGCCAGCCTAAACCCCCCAACTAGCCATGCCTCATCACCTCGCTGAGGCGCCCCTTCACTTTCCCTATCTTCGTGGACAACTCCAACTCTATCTGTCCTCCAGCTCTCGACTCGCTCGAGCTTCTGCCAGAGATGCAGGGAGAGAAGGGCGACTGAGAGACGGGCACGGGAGCTGCTGGGGGGTTGCTGTGATTTTTTCCCCACCGAAATAAGCTTTGAAGGGAAAATTTAATTTCCTCCGTTGGGTTAAGCCACTTGCCTGCCGCTGAGGGTTCGCCAGAGACCGGGGGGCCATTCGGCTCGGACAGCGCTGATAACACTTGAGCAGTTGGGATTGAATAAAGCTTTTTTCCCCACTCATCTGTGCTTATAGCCCCGGCTTGTTGAGTGCCTGTCTCTCAGGCCGGGTTCCTTTTTTAAATGGCATTTCACTGCGATCAATACGGCGTCTGGGAGAGAAGTCTAAATGCTGGACAGCTTGGTTTCTTTTATGCAGACAGGGCGACACTAACGGGCAGTGTGACAACGACAGTGCTAGGAAGACAAATTTATTGACAGACAGACAGACAGACAGACAGACAGAGAGACAGACAGACAGACAGACAGACAGACAGACAGGCAGGCAGGCAGGCAGACAGACAGACAGCAGATTGGGTACGCTCGTAATTTGCCTCTGCCAGCACAAAGAAGCAGCAACAGGCGGGATGCCAGCTGCACGCACTGACCGTCGCAGCCGCAACAGCTGGGTCAGTTGCAGTCCCCAGCGAGCAGTAAATCATAGCCTAAACGCCGGCCTAAGCGCAACAAACAATAAAAGCATTAGCCGTGAATGGCAACAAAAGCAACAGAAGAAGGAAATGAAGCCAGCAGCGGCCAAGCGCGCAGCCCCAGCCAGATGGAGACTGTGCGGCTGAAAGCAGAAAAGAGGGCAGCAAAGTGACTGGCTGATGCAGCTAAGTGAAATACAAGCGCCGGCACGCGAGACTTATCCAACAGAAATGTTTTGCCTTTTAGGAGACGCCGGCAAGCTTCTAATGGTTATGAATATGTTGGCATTCAAATAAGCTCAAAGCCACCGCCGCCAGTCATTTTCCTGGCCGCTTTGTTGTGCGCTCAGCATTCAGTGATTCATCATCATAAGCGATGCACACGCGCGTCCAAGCCTATTATTAGGATTCGCCATTGTTAAGCACTGAACAGAAGTGGATGATGCTGTCTTTATTATATAGAGTTGCAACTGAACTGGGTTTGCTGCCTTCGGCCACACAAGATGCTTTGATGATAGGTAGGCATGCGGGTCACATTTAGCCAAATGTAATAATGTGAAACTATTGCCATGGGTTTGCAGATTTTGTTCAGTCAGTCTGTGATATCACTTCTCTATGTTTCGCATATACCCGTTTTAAATTCGTATTTAATCTACCCAGGCCATCTTTTTGCTTTCTGTGCCAGTCTGTCTGATTTGTGTACCTGTGGGTCTGATTTGTGTACCTGTCTGTCCGATTTGTGTACCAGTCTGTCTGATTTTTGTACCAGTCTGTCTGATTTGTGTACCTGTGTGTCTGATTTGTGTACCTGTCTGTCTGATTTGTGTACCTGTGGGTCTGATTTGTGTACCTGTCTGTCTGATTTGTGTACCTGTCTGTCTGATTTGTGTACCTGTGGGTCTGATTTGTGCACCTGTCTGTCCGATTTGTGTACCAGTCTGTCTGATTTGTGTACCTGTCTGTCTGATTTGTTTACCTGTGTGTCTGATTTGTGTACCTGTCTGTCTGATTTGTGTACTTGTCTGTCCCATTTGTGTACCTGTCTGTCTGATTTGTGTACCTGTCTGTCTGATTTGTGTACTTGTCTGTCCCATTTGTGTACCTGTCTGTCTGATTTGTGTACTTGTCTGTCCCATTTGTGTACCTGTCTGTTTCTTTCTCCTCGTGTGCATCTCAATTCTTGAAGTATCCTTCCCAGAAGGGAGACCCAGTCTTCACCGTGAAAATTCTTGTGACTTACCCAATAGAGTCAGGCCTGAAGGCATCTAACCAAATACGACGTACGAGCTATTCTAGGCAGAATTACTTTCCTAAATAATAGATCTAATAGTTACTTCGACAGAAGCCTGCACTAGCAGCTGGTGGTATCAAAAGAATGGAGCATCGCAGAAGAGTAAAGACTAGCAACAATCAACCCCAGTTGACGGAACACAACGGCAAAGAATAAGTCCTATCGAGCGGCAACAATACGAGCGTATTTTTGCAGAAAAAAATAAACAACGCACAAGCTACAGTAGTGGATCGGTCTCTCCACAGCTGACAGGAAGAGGAGGGGTTGGAGCCAGACGATTGAGGAACGGCGTGACCCGTCAAGGCCGGGTGGAACAAAGAGCCAACCTCCGATTGCTGCATTTTAGAAGAATCCGCTACCCTCTTAATTTTTTTTTCGTTTTAGTGTAGCGGAAGAGCCCATAAAGAGCTGCAGGAATGGCTTTGCTGATCGCTGTTTCATAATGGCCCGTTATTGCTTCTCGGGGATTTTCTAACGTTGACAGCTTCCCCTCTCTGAGAGCGCCAACCCCCACCCCGTCTCCCCATTAGGGGCATGTCAGGTCTGACTCACAATCTCCCCGACTGCCTCCCCTCTCTCTCCCCGCTCTTTAACTTGACAATTTCTCCAATTCTTTGTCTCTGTAACAAACAAACACAGGCGTAAACGTTGGGAATTAAAAGTATCCCACCCCGTTAATTCTCATACAGTTGGTGGGGAGGGAGAAAGGGGAGCCGCAACAATAATGCGCGCTGGGAAGCAGCCGAGAGTCGGTCGGTAAGGGGGATCTAATTGCATTGAGTTGTAACTGACTGCTTGTGCAAATGCGCGCGGGAATATTTATTTTCACAGGCAACTCCCATTATACAATAATAACTGCGGAGTGAGCTCACATGCTGAGTTTGGCGGGCAGCTGCTCCTCTCCGCCCTGGCACCGCGCAGGAAGTGGGAACCCTCAGGCGGAAGAGAAATATGGAAGGCAGAGGGGGATACGGAATAGCCAAATTTGAGGAATTAAACAATCTTGCTGACGGCGTCGGAACTTCATTAAAGCCCAGCGGGCGCGTACCAGCCAGAGTGTGTTTATCGATTTGGTAGCGATCTGCTTTATTTGCTAAAGGCACGCATTCTTTATTTATGAATGTAGCGGCTTTATACTTCTTGCACTGGAAATTGCTTGCAGCTTTTGCTCAGCTTGAGTTGCACTTTCTTCTGACAGGGCGTGCGTGCTGGCTGCTGCTAGGATAATAGCTAAGGGATAGATAGATAGATAGATAGATAGATAGATAGATAGATAGATGGATAGATAGATAGATAGATGGATAGATAGATAGATAGATGGATAGATAGATGGATAGATAGATAGATAGATAGATAGATAGATAGATAGATAGATAGATAGATAGATGGATAGATAGATAGATAGATGGATAGATAGATAGATAGATAGATAGATAGATAGATAGATAGATAGATAGATAGACAGATAGATAGATAGACAGATAGATAGACAGATAGACAGACAGATAGATAAATAGAGAAAAATAGACATAGAATAAAGGAAGATAAATACGAGCTGGATATAATTTTCAGCACTAAAAAAGCTCCTACAGCCACAGAAAGAGCAGCTTATCCACCCAAGATCCATTCCACACCTAGCTTGCCTAAAAAATAATAAACAACAGAAAATTGCTGAATAAAAAGTCGTATAGATTGCATTGCAATAATTATTTCTGCTGGCATGAGGTTGGCGATACCCAGGCATTGCTGATGAGTTCAGCCATTCATATCTTCATAGTTGAGAATAATTTATAATCCAAAAATGTAACAAATCAATCATTTCAATTCCACAATGTCATTCTCCCAGTTTTAATGTGACTTTAGAAATATTGTGCAGGCTACTTCTACGAGCTACATTAAATTTAATTAATCACAATATTTTAACGACTCTACTTGAAAAGAGTAGCAATCAGCAAATTGCTATCTATTTTTTTAAATTAAGAAATTAAAAAAATGCTTCAGTCAGTAATATAGCAAAATATGAGCAGAAATTGTTTGATTTGGTATATTGGAATAGAAATGTGTTTGCACTAATAGCTAATACGAGCGTATAGTGCTGGAAAATTCCAATTTAGCAGGTTTATTTTTTTCAAAACATACAACTCGAAAAAACCGGTCGGAATCAGTGATAAAAGTGAAGCATCAAGATTGCGCCATCCAGAGTATTGCGTTAGTAAATATACATAATTAATTAGTGAACAACAGGGAACGAAGGAAGCCTGTCATTTTTTGTTCTGTGTCATTAACATAAATAATATTTGAAATAAATAACATCATAATTATAATCAGTGATATTAGTGCATCAAAATGGAGTATAAATCAAATGTATTGTAGTTCCAATCATTATTAACTATTATTACTTTACTAAATAATTAAGAATGTAATAATTCGAACAAAGTGTTTATAAAAATTTGATGTCCACACTATAAGTGCGCAGTCTTAGTGATTACTGTAGTACTATATTTTATTAGCTAATACCGTTAGTCACTTATGAACACAATTTCTGTAAGGTAATCATAAAAACTATTAAAAAACACTTTTAGCCACTACCAAAAATCATTAGTCACTCTCGAACATCATTAGTCACTCCCTAGCATCATTAGTCACTCTCGAGCATCATTAGTCACTCCCCAGCATCATTAGTCACTTGCCGAGCATCATTAGTCACTCTCGAGAATCATTAGTCACTCTTCGAATATCATTAGTCACTCTCGAACATCATTAGTCAATCATCGAGAATCATTTGTCACTCTTCGAGAATCATTAGTCACTCTCGAGCATCATAAGTCACTCCCGAGCATCATTAGTCACTTTCCGAGCATCATTAGTCACTCTCGAGCATCATTAGTCACTTCCCGAGCATCATTAGTCACTCTCGAGCATCATAAGTCACTCCCGAGCATCATTAGTCACTTTCCGAGCATCATTAGTCACTCTCGAGCATCATTAGTCACTTCCCGAGCATCATTAGTCACTCTTGAGCATCATTAGTCACTCTCAAACCATACTAGTAATTCTCTAGCGTCAGTAAAAATGTAAAGATGTTGGAGGCTGACAAATATACAAAAAACAGTGGTTACCCACTTTAGCTATCGAATAAGCAAATCAGACATTAAAAAATAGACATTAGTTTTGAGCACAATAAAATTATGTAACCGTTGGAGGGTTCATAGAAAATTTCGGCAACGCTAAGAAAGAGCGAGGTTGACAAATATATATTAACCGATGTTAAGGAAAAAAATGGAAAAATGATCAAGGCGGGAATATTTAACACGAAGTGAGAAATAAAAAACACCAGGGTATAAAATTACTTGCGCTTATATCGGTACTTATTGTAATGGTATGTCGTCCATCTCTTAATGTCTAGTTTTCAAATATAAAACTGGAATAAAAAACAATAGACAATTAGTGTTTGCTATAAATTTAGTGGCAGCACCGCAAGTTTCGTGATTCCTCGAATATCAATTGCGATAAGGCAATCGCTAATTCTGGGCCACAAAATTACACAGATTAACGAATATTCGTTCCACACTACTGCTAGTAAAAACATCCGTCCATCAGTTATATCAAGTGTCTTGCCAAATTACTTAACAGAAACGCATATTTCTACTAGCAGTAGTGTAAGAAGGTAATAAAAATTCAGAAAACAATTAAAATCAATCGACCAGCTGGACATAATTAGCCGGAAACATGCCCCTCTGGCCCGCCTGATTGTTGCCCAGCCACCAGCCTTCGTCAATCATCTCAACCTGGGTGATGGTTTCGCCTTCGGCTATAGTTAGCTCGTCTTCATCCTCTGTAAATGCGTAAAAAACAGAGTAGGCACATTCAGAAATTAAGACTTGCTTCATTTCTTGTTTCGAACATTGGATTGTTTAATAAAATTTTGTTGCGTTTATGTAAACGGATATCAGATAAAATACTCAGATACAGTACCTGAATAACAGTCTTTGGATTTGAGAGGGTACCTGGGGAGTTGGAAGGGTTACATGAGGATCTGAGAGGCTACAAGAGGATCTTAGTGGTTACTTGAGGATCTGTGAGGCTACATGAGGAACCGAGAGGTTACACGAGGATCTGAGGGGTTACATGAGGATCTGAGAGGTTACATGAGGACCTGAGAGGTAAAATGAGGATATGAGAGGTAAAATGAGGATCTAAGAGGTTACATGAGGATCTGAGAGGTAAAATGAGGATCTGAGAGGTAAAATGAGGATCTTAGAGGTTACATGAGGATCTGAGAGGTAAAATGAGGATCTGAGAGGTAAAATGAGGATCTTAGAGGTTACATGAGGATCTGAGAGGTAAAATGAGGATCTGAGAGGTAAAATGAGGATCTTAGAAGTTACATGAGGATCTGAGAGGTAAAATAAGGATCTTAGAGGTTACATGAGGATCTTAGAGGTTACACGAGGATCTTAGGGGTTACATGAGGATCTTAGGGGTTACAACAGGATCTGAGAGGTTACATGAAGATTTGAGATGTTAAATGAAGATCTGAGAGGTTACGGAACGGTGCATGAGGATAAGAAGTTTTAAATGAGTGAGCCGCACTCACCAGCCACGTATTCGTACAGAGCCACAGCGGTCCTGCCCTGATCTGTCTCGGCGTAGATTGCTTCATCATCGTCAATTGAAGTCTCCGCCGCCGGCTCGGGAGCTGGAGCCGGGGCCGCAGCCGGAGCTGGGGCCTGTTCCGGATCCGCCTCTGCGTAGATATCATCCCAATCCTCTTGCTGCGGTTCAGGCTGCGGCTGCGGCTGCGGCTCCGGCTCCGGGTGCCTCGGCGGAGGCAGCTGCGGCGGCACAGGCGATTCCGCGCGCCTCGGCGGCGGCAGCTGCGGCGCTACAGGCGACTCTGGCGCCTCGTCAGGAACGACAGCAGCGGCTGCGGCAGTGTCAGCTGGCGGCTGTTGTTGTTGTTGATGCTCAGCCTCAGCCTCAGCCTCTCTGTTGCGCGCCAGGCTTTCCATTTCAGAGCGAGGATCAACGCGCTGATAGTTGCTACCCACTGGGTGGGGTGGCTCTTCCACACGGTCACGTGACAGGCTTTCGATTTCAGCGCGAGGATCAACGCGCTGATAGTTGCTACCCACTGGGTGGGGTGGCTCTTCCACACGGTCACGTGACAGGCTTTCGATTTCAGCGCGAGGATCAACGCGCTTATAGTTGCTACCCACAGGCTCGGGAGCTTCTTCCCTATGGCCGCGCGTCAAATTGGCAATCTCCGCTCTGGGATCGATGCGTTTATAACTGCTGCCAACTTTGTGCGGCGCTGCCTCTTCAGTTTTGCCTTTAGTGAGACTCTCGATCTCAGCCTTAGGATCGATGCGCTTATAGTTAGTGCCGGCGCGTTGAGGCACGTCTTCCTCAGTTTTACCTTTTGTCAGACTCTCAATCTCAGCTTTAGGATCGATGCGTTTGTAGTTGGTGCCAGCACGTTGCGGTACGTCCTCAACAGTTTTGCCTCCCTTGGTCAGACTTTCAATCTCAGCTTTAGGATCGATGCGTTTGTAGTTGGTGCCAGCACGTTGCGGTACGTCCTCAACAGTTTTGCCTCCCTTGGTCAGACTTTCAATCTCAGCTTTAGGATCGATGCGTTTGTAGTTGGTGCCAGCACGTTGCGGTACGTCCTCAACAGTTTTGCCTCCCTTGGTCAGACTTTCAATCTCAGCTTTAGGATCGATGCGTTTGTAGTTGGTGCCAGCACGTTGCGGTACGTCCTCAACAGTTTTGCCTCCCTTGGTCAGACTTTCAATCTCAGCTTTAGGATCGATGCGTTTGTAGTTGGTGCCAGCACGTTGCGGTACGTCCTCAACAGTTTTGCCTCCCTTGGTCAGACTTTCAATCTCAGCTTTAGGATCGATGCGTTTGTAGTTGGTGCCAGCACGTTGCGGTACGTCCTCAACAGTTTTGCCTCCCTTGGTCAGACTTTCAATCTCAGCTTTAGGATCGATGCGTTTATAGTTGGTGCCGATCCGCTGCTGACTAGGAGGCTCATCAACAGCTGGCTTCTCCTTGGCCAGGCGGGCCAGCTCAGCGCTAGGGTTAACGCGCTGATAGACGCTGGCGGCTGGTTTCTGCGGTTTCATTGGCGCTTCGCGTCGTTGAGTGGTCAGATTCTGCACCTCGGCCTGGCGCTGGCGTCGAAGCTCTTCAGCGCGTCGGCGTCGCTCATCGGCGTCGCGCATAGCGGTCAGCTCGGAGTCTTCGGCGCCCTGTTTGACGGCGCCGGCTGAATAGCTTGAGCCCGAAGAGCCGGCCACCTTCTTTAGAACATCCTGCAATAAAAATAGATAAAAATGGTTAGCGGATCTGCTCTGACACTTCTCGCAGGCCTGACACCAGCCACTAATTAGCGATACCTTCTCATCCAGATCGTCCTCATTGCGAGCCTCAAGCCGGATGTGAATGGACGGACACAGGCGCTGAACCTCGTAAGAATGCGAGCTGCTCATAGCTTTGGACTTTTCTAGAGCGCCTTCGCCTTGCCAAGTGATGAAGACGAACTTGTTCAACTGGGTGTTGGGGTCCGTGACCCGAACAAAGCCGTACTGAACTTTGCTGCCGTTGAATTCGTCTGCCATGCCGGATAGGCCGTCGTCTGGGAGATTGTTTTGAAGGGGTGGGGGATTGGGATTAGTAATTAGTGACAAATTGAGCATCTGCGAGAGCAACCGAGGATCTGAGAGACTTAGAGAGTGACGACTTAAGCAATCCGAGGATCTGGGAGACTCAGAGAGTGACGCCTCACACTGCCCCCGAGGATCTGGGAGTGAGTGACGCCTCAAACTGCCTGAGGATCTGGGAGTGAGTGACGCCTTACACAACTTGAGGATTTGGGAGTGAGTGACGCCTCACACAGCCTGAGGATCTGGGACTGAGTGACGCCCCAAACAGCCTGAGGATCTGGGAGTGAGTGACGCCTCACACAGCCTGAGGATCTGGGAGTGAGTGACGAATCACACAGCCCGAGGATCTGGGAGTGAGTGACGACTCACACAGCCCGAGGATCTGGGAGTGAGTGACGCCTCACACAATCTGAGGATCTGGGAGTGAGTGACGCCTCAAAAAACCTGAGGATCTGGGAGGGAGTGACGCCCCACACAGCCTGAGGATCTGGGAGTGAGTGAGGCCTCACACAGCCTGAGGATCTGGGAGTGAGTGACGCCTCACACAGCCTGAGGATCTGGGAGTGACACCTCACACAACCTGAGGATCTGGGAGTGAGTGACGCCTCACAGCCCGAGGATCTGGGAGTGACACCTCACACAACCTGAGGATCTGGGAGTGACGCCTTACACAACCTGAGGATCTGGGAGTGAGTGACGCATCACACAACCTGAGGATCTGGGAGTGACGCCTTACACAACCTGAGGATCTGGGAGTGAGTGACGCATCACACAGCCTGAGGATCTGGGAGTGACACCTCACACAACCTGAGGATCTGGGAGTGAGTGACGCCTCACAGCCCGAGGATCTGGGAGTGACACCTCACACAACCTGAGGATCTGGGAGTGACGCCTTACACAACCTGAGGATCTGGGAGTGAGTGACACCTCACACAACCTGAGGATCTGGGAGTGACGCCTTACACAACCTGAGGATCTGGGAGTGAGTGACGCATCACACAACCTGAGGATCTGGGATGTAAGCAAAATAAGTAAGATCAACTCACCGCCAGTTTCAACCACCTTCAAATCATTAGTCTGACCATCGTAGCCGAAGATCACCCTGCAAAATTTTTGATGCACTGTTTATTACCTAACAAAATAACGAATCAGTACCCATCTTTCAAAGGCATGCCAACCCACTCTAAATGACTCACCAGTTGATCTTGCCAGTCTGAGAGGACACATCGGCAATAGCCGAACGGATAGCCTCACCGTGTCGGTTTAAATTCAACGACGCCATATTTTATTATACTAAATTATAGATCTTTTTTTCAACGAACTGAAAGCAACAGAATTAGTTTTGGTGCGATAATAAGTTAGACAAACTACTCATGCTACTAGTAAGTAGGACAAGTAGACAATTAGCGTTTTTATCTCTGCCTGAAACGTAGCAAAGAATAAAGAAATGGATTTGAAGACAAAAAAATTTTTTTCGGCAAAAAAGCCAAAAGCCGATTGTTTTCTAGTTGATTTTGTTGAAGTCAAAAAATTATAACTGTTTGTAGTTTGCAAACCAAAAAAGCAGCAAAAAGCTGAGATTCAAAAAGAGCATCTAAGATGCTGAAAAAAATTACACATCGTTGACATTGACCGTGGCAACAACATTTTGCAACTTTTTTTGTGGGAAAAGAGTGATAAACCCACGTATATGCAATTAATTACATTTTAAGGCAGCTTATTAGATAGCCACCTTGAAAAGTGTGCTTCTAAGGGGTACCTCATTCAAGTGTGCTTCTAAGGGGTACCTCATTCAAGGGTGCTTCTAAGGGGTACCTCTTTTAAGGGTGCTTCTAAGGGGTACCTCTTTCAAGGGTGCTTCTAAGGGGTACCTCATTCAAGGGTGCTTCTTAGTGTTACCTCATTCAAGGGTGCTTCTAAGGGGTACCTCTTTCAAGGGTGCTTCTTAGTGTTACCTCATTCAAGGGTGCTTCTAAGGGGTACCTCTTTCAAGGGTGCTTCTTAGGGTTACCTCATTCAAGGGTGCTTCTAAGGGGTACCTCTTTCAAGGGTGCTTCTAAGGGGTACCTCATTCAAGGGTGCTTCTTAGTGTTACCTCTTTCAAGGGTGCTTCTAAGGGGTACCTCATTCAAGGGTGCTTCTAAGGGGTACCTCATTCAAGGGTGCTTCTTAGTGTTACCTCTTTCAAGGGTGCTTCTAAGGGGTACCTCATTCAAGGGTGCTTCTAAGGGGTACCTCATTCAAGGGTGCTTCTAAGGGGTACCTCATTCAAGGGTGCTTCTAAGGGGTACCTCATTCAAGGGTGCTTCTTAGGGTTACCTCATTCAAGGGTGCTTCTAAGGGGTACCTCTTTCAAGGGTGCTTCTAAGGGGTACCTCATTCAAGGGTGCTTCTAAGGGGTACCTCATTCAAGGGTGCTTCTAAGGGGTACCTCATTCAAGGGTGCTTCTAAGGGGTACCTCATTCAAGGGTGCTTCTTAGGGTTACCTCATTCAAGGGTGCTTCTTAGGGGTACCTCATTTAAGGGTGCTTCTTAGAGGGTCTAATTTTCATCTTTATCAGTTTAAGTCTCAGAAGGTTTTTACACTAAAAGGTCATTCTTTAGGATATTTTTTTAATTTTTATGCACTGCCTTATTAAAAGTCTTTCTGATGGCATTAATATCGGCATCAAAACAGTTTTTTTTTCAAACTTAATAGTACTTAGCAACAGGAAATAGTCTAGGCGAAACAGCCACGCTAAATCCACCAAACTTTTTTGCAAATAAACAATATTACAACACAAAAAAGCAATTTTTAATAAAAATATACACAGAACACACAGACACTAAATCATTTACAAATTGAAAGGAAGCCTAACTTTAAACGATCAGGTTAGCAAGGCAACTAAAATAAAACGAATAATTATATTAAGACGAATTGTTAGTGTAAAAACTACACGAGAAAAAAATACTGGTTGATTAGTATTGCAGCATTAAGCAATAAACAATAGGGCAAGCAAAAAAAGGCAAATAAAAATACTGATGCAAGCATGAAACTAGATAAGTATAATAACTAGCTCCAAATGTAACACGTCGTCACAATATGAAATCCTCAGAGAGCCTTTTGTTTTCCATGCTCCCCCAACCCCCCCCCCCCCCCCAAATTCGACCAGATTCTGTTAGCTAGTCAGCTCGGACAAACAAATTGTCTTTTAAGATTCGGCTCGTTTTTTAACATTAGCTGCTGGCTGTTGTTGGCCAGTCCGACCGCGCTTAGACTTCGGACTGCCAGCTGTGAATACAGAGCTGGCCGCCATCAAATTCTCTATGTACTGGCCTAGGACGCGATTTTCATTTCTTAACTTGAGATTCTCTTCTTTGACGCTGTCAACACGGGAGCTCAAGTCTTCCAGGGTGTTCTGCAGTTCCAGAATCTGGGCTACTAAGCGAGCTTTCTCTTCTTCGTCAGCTTCGTCGCAGCCGCCGCCACCGCCGACGCCACCGAGGCTGCTGCCCAATTCAGGCCAGCGAATGGCCGCGGCTTCATCATCCTCTTCAGCTGGTTCCGCTCTGGCGGCGGCTGCTGCTAGGTTGGACATTTCAGACTTTTAGGCTTCGTCTTCTTCTAGAAGATACCGAATTTTAAATGCTGCAAAGCAATTCGGAATTTTCTATCGAAACATTTGTTGTGTTGAGATCAGTTTGAAAAGGCAAAAACATTAAAATACGGCATTTCTCGGACTTGAAAAGTCTGTTTTTATATTTTTATTCCTAAATCCCTCAGCGGATCTTCTCTATTCCCGAAATCCCTCAGTGGATCTTCTCTATTCCCCAAATCCCACAGCGGATCTTCTCTATTCCCGAAATCCCTCAGTGGATCTTCTCTATTCCCCAAATCCCTCAGTGGATCTTCTCTATTCCTCAAATCCCTCAGTGGATCTTCTCTATTCCTCAAATCCCTCAGTGGATCTTCTCTATTCCCCAAATCCCTCAGTGGATCTTCTCTATTCCTTAAATCCCTCAGCGGATCTTCTCTATGATATTATTTGCGATGCAATGCTTGTGCGCGCGAGTTGAATTTAGGCTCGCATTGAAAATTAATAATAATTTTCTCAAATTCTAACTACAAGCCTCAACAGCCTTCAAGTTATCACAATGGCGACGAGCTCCACGCTGGGTGGAATTCCTGGAATTCCAATTCTTTCTGCAAATACAGACATTGAAGTCTATTTGGAGAGACTCGACCATTACTTTACCTGCAAAGAGGTAAAGGAAGAGGCTAAAGTGGCCACACTCGTCACAGCAATCGGCGAGGAAGCTTACTCGGTTCTGAGAAACCTGTGTCTACCTGCTAAGGTTTCCGAGAAGTCGCTGGCACAGCTCACGGAGATTCTGCTGCAGCACTATTCACCGAAGCCTTCTGAGCTGGCAGCAAGATTTCGCTTCCAGAGACGCCTGCAGCAGCCCGGCGAGACTCTCGCTGAGTTCGTAGCTGGCTTGAAGGCATTGTCAGCTCACTGCAACTTCGGCAAAGCCCTGGAGGAGCGGCTCCGGGACCAGCTCGTTTTCGGGCTGCATAGCGATGCCTACCGCGTGAAGCTGCTTGAAGAGAAGAATCCAACCTTCTGGTCGCTGCAGGAGAGAGTTCTCTCCCTCGAGTCTGCCGAGCGATCATCGCTGGAGATGGCGCAGAAGACAGCCGCGCCGGTGGCCCAATTACGTGCGTACGGCAACCAGCAGAGCAAGCGCCGAGGCTCCAAGCCTGCATTTGAAGCTTCCCAGCAACGCAAGGGGGGCAGCAGCACGGGCAGAAACGGAGCCAGTAACAGCACTAACAATGGAGGCGGCACCCGTGGAGGCGCTGGCAACGGCAGTTGTGCGAGCTGCGGCGGCGCCCACAGCCGCCAGCAGTGCAGCTTGAGAGACGCGAAGTGTCACGCGTGCGGTAAGACGGGCCACATTCGTAAAGTCTGCCGCTCAGCCAAGCTGCACCTTCTGCAGGAAGCGCCACCCTCGCCACCTGAAGCGACTACCCAGCTGCCGATCTTCACTGTTCAGCCGTTCAGCGGCAGCGCGGGTCCGACAGTTCAGCTGCTAGTCAACGGCCGTCAATGCCAGTTCGTCATCGATACGGGCTCAGCTGTCACGCTGATGCCCGAGTTTCTGCAGCGCAAGCTCCTGCCGCAGCTTTCACTGTCGCCGTCCGCGGCTGTCCTGCGCACCTTTACGGACGAGCGGTTCCGCCCCCTTGGCCAGGCATCAGTCACCGTCCTACACGGCGGTCAGCAGCTGCGGTTGCCTCTGCTGGTCGTTCAGCGCGGCGACACAGCTCTGCTAGGACGAGACTGGTTGGCCAGGCTGAAGCTGGACTGGCCGAGCATCATGGCGCAGGTCCACGCCGTCTCCACCTCCGACGATATCGACAGCCTCATCAAAGAGTTTGCTTCAGTCTTCGAGGACGGTCTGGGCGAGTTTCAGCACGGCCAGGTTCGGCTCCAAGTATCCAATGACGCACAACCCAAGTTTTTCAAGGCGCGACCGGTTCCTTACGCGCTGCAGGAGCGCGTTGACGCCGAGCTGAAGCGCATGGAGGCCTGCGGGATCATCACAGCCGTGAAACACAGTGACTGGGCTGCGCCGATCGTGCCTGTCGTCAAGAAGGACGGCAGTGTTCGTATCTGCGGCGATTACAAGTTGACCTACAACGCGGCAAGCAAACCGGAGCACTACCCGCTGCCTCGAATTGAAGACATCTTCGCAAAGCTCGGCGGCGGCTGCAAATGGACCAAACTGGACCTCTCCAACGCCTTTCTGCAGCTTCCGCTGGCCGACGAATGCAAGACGTTCCTCACAATCAACACGCCCAGAGGCCTGTTCCAGTTTAATCGCCTGCCATTCGGCATCACGTGCGCCAGTGCAATTTTCCAGCGCACACTGGACACCCTCCTAGGGGATCTGGACGCCGTCCAAGTTTTTGTCGATGACATCCTCGTTACTGGCAGCACTTTGCAGCAGCACAAGAAGAACCTGTCGCTGGTTTTGCGACGGTTGCAAGACGCCGGCCTTCGTCTCAACAAGGATAAGTGCCACTTTTTCAAGGACTCGGTTGAGTACCTGGGCCATCGTATCGACGCCAACGGCCTCAGCCCGCTGCCGGACCGGGTCGCTGCGGTCCAGGACGCGCCGGCACCGAAGGACGTCAGCCAGCTGCGCTCATTCCTCGGAATGCTGGCGCAGTACTGCAAGTTCTTGCCGAACCTATCCACTGTGCTCGCGCCGCTTCACCAGCTCCTGGCCAAGAACACGCGTTGGTCATGGGAGTCAGCTCAGGAACAGGCATTCGCCGAGGCAAAGCGGCTGCTGCTCCAGTCCCCAGTCCTAGTGCATTACAATCCGGATCTGCCGCTACGCCTAGAGTGCGACGCCTCGCCCTACGGCTTAGGGGTCGTCTTGACGCACCGCATCGGCGACAAGGACTTCGCGGTTGCCTTTGCCAGCCGCAGCCTGACGGCCGCGCAGCGCGGCTACTCGCAGCTGGACAAAGAGGCGCTGGCCATCATGTTCGGGTTGCATCGCTTCCACCAGTTCCTCTACGGCCGGCAGTTCACTATCGTCACCGACCATCTGCCGCTGCTAGGATTGCTGGGCGAGCGCAAGGGCATCCCAGCACACGCGGCGGCCCGAATGCAGCGCTGGGCAATACGGCTGGCCAGCTACAACTACACGCTTGAGTTTCGGCCGACTGAGAAGCATGCCAACTGCGACTCGCTCTCACGGCTGCCGCTGCCGCACCTGTTCGAGGAGGAGGCGGCGGTCAACTCGCTGCTGCTTGACGAGGGCGCCGGATCGGTCATCACAGCACAGGCGGTGGCGCGGCACACGCGGACGGACGCCTCGCTGGGTCGCGTGCTTCGCTGTCTACAGACCGGCGCGCGCATTGGCGCTGACTTCGATGACTTCGCCCGTCGGCAATCAGAGTTGTCCATCGACCAAGGCTGCGTGCTGTGGGGCGCCAGGGTGGTCGTGCCGGCGGCACTGCGTCAACAGGTGATCAAGGAGCTGCACGAGGCGCATCCGGGCATCAGCAGGATGCGCGCCCTAGCTCGCAGCTACGTTTGGTGGCCCGGCATCGACAGCGATCTGGAAGCTGCTGTCAGGACCTGTCGCACCTGTCAGCTCAACCAGCCCGACCCGCCCAAGGCGCCCGTGCAACCTTGGCCATTCCCGTCCGAGCCTTGGGAGCGTCTGCATCTCGACTTCGCTGGCCCAGTCGACGGCCACACGTATCTGGTCGTCGTGGACGCCCACAGCAAGTGGCCGGAAGTTCAGCGGATGCGCAGCACAACGTCGGCGGCAACGATTACGACCCTGCGAGAGATCTTCGCGCGCCAAGGCATTCCACGCAACCTGGTGTCAGACAACGGGGCGCAGTTCGCCTCCGCCGAGTTCGCCGAATTTACTCGAGCCAACGGCATTCGCCACGTGTTCTCGGCGCCGTTCCATCCGGCAACTAACGGTCAGGCCGAACGTTTCGTGCAGATCCTGAAGCGACATCTCCTCAAGAGCGGCCACTCCGATGTCGAGCTGCAACGATTTCTGCTCGGCTACCGCAACACCCCGCACAGCATCAGCGGCGTCGCTCCCAGCCAGCTGCTCATCGGCCGGCGGCTCCGCTGCCGCCTGGATTTCCTGGCGCCGTCTTTGAGCGAGACGTATTCCTTAAATCCCTCAGCGGATCTTCTCTATTCCCCCAAATCCCTCAGCGGATCTTCTCTATTCCCCCAAATCCCTCAGCGGATCTTCTCTATTCCCCCAAATCCCTCAGCGGATCTTCTCTATTCCCCCAAATCCCTCAGCGGATCTTCTCTATTCCCCCAAATCCCTCAGTGGATCTTCTCTATTCCCCCAAATCCCTCAGCGGATCTTCTCTATTCCCCCAAATCCCTCAGCGGATCTTCTCTATTCCCAAAATTCTTACAACTTTCTAAATTAGGCCAGTAAATATTCGACTGTTTATTAATTACTAAAAACTCTGTCTAATCTAGGGATTGGGAACAAACCACAGTAAGGTGAACCTAGTTTAATTGGTAAGCAATCATCTAGCAACGCTACAGAATACGCAAAGATTTATTTACTGTACACTGGTACTTTCTCAAACTACGGTCTACAACAAGCTGACAGACATTAGAGACATTATGATAAATAAAACTTAAACTGCGAAACTTAAAAATAGCCCAGTTAACCATATTTAAAAATGGCTAATATTCAGACGTACATTAAATAGAATGTTTGAAAATTGACTTAAGGTTCCGGTTGTTAGGCGCTTAATAACTTAAATACGCTCGTATATTATATACAAAGTTAAAATATCGTAACACAAAATAGTTATTCTGTAAGGCTAGAAATGCAGCTTTCATTCATTTAAAATCTATGGACACTGACGGCTTAGGAAACATTATGGCAGAATAATAAACACACTTAAGTCCTGGGACGACTCCTCAAGATTGGTTAAGGAAAAGTTCCAGATCTTTAGGTGAAAGTTAAATGACAAATTCTATACAGCAAAGGATTAAGTCCTCATACGAATTAACTTATACGAGTCTCATTTAAACTGTTTATCAAAGTAAAGTGTTCATACTCTTAGAATGAAAGGGCTAATTCAAAAACACAAAAAGAAAAGTTCTATACAATTTTTAATAAAATTCGCCTAAGAAATTATTTTTCATAATGGAATCACTTCTAAGATGGCTACACTTTAATCTAAATTTGAAAATCACTTGATAAAGCAAATTTATTGCGCAAAAAATTTGCTTCAATAGCGGCATTCTCTACAGAATCAGAGCCGTGGAAGCCATTGCGAGTGTCAGTTAGGCCGATTTCTGCTCGCAAACAGTCTGGCTGTTCTACTAGGGCGCGGTAAACCTGCGGGCAACCATTTGAGGGGGATTAGTAGTAGGAGATTCGTCAACAAAAGGTCCAGCTCATTTCGTAGGCTCAGCGCAAACCTTTGTAGGTCCAATAATCTGTCTCCAGCGTTGAACAACGGATTCCCCAGCTAGCAAATAGACACCAGTGTCGCCAGACAGCAAGTAGTTAGTGAGTCGGTTGTAGAAGAATTTGCCCCTGTGCTCAGCATAGAATTCCATAGCCAGTTGGCGAGTGAATCGAACCTCAGCTTTACACAGAATTTTGATGCCTTCAGTTGCCAGTTTAGACTCTACCAGGGCTACCAGGGGTTTAAATCTGTACACATCTGGCTTTAGCAGTGCCAATGTGACCTGCCAGGCATGTGCCATGGAAGATATATGAGCTTTGTATAGCTGCAAAAAATATTATACAAAAAATTGTAGCAAACATTTAACCAAGATAAAAATCAGAAACTAATAGATCCTAGTCAATAAAATTTATTCATATTATTTATGATGAAAAAAGGCTCAAATTATTAGGAAAATCCTTACAAAATAAGCTTTTGCAATTGAAACGAATCTTGAATTTAGTCCAAAAAATATTTTCTTTAAATTTTAGAGAATGCAAAAAAATGGTTCAAGACCATATATGACTGCACACAGCACAGTTGTGGACACTGCTGAATCAATTGTGAGTGACACAGTTAACCTTGACAATATCACTGTCATAATTATATCACAATCATACATACGAAACAGTTGGCTAAGTTGGCCAACCCAGCCAACTGATTTAGTGGCCAACCAAGGAAAGTTGCAAAATCGGTAGTGCAAGTCACAAAATTGGTAGTGCAATTCACAAAATTGGTGACTATGCAAGTTGCAAAATCAAGGGGGAAGTCATAAGATGGGCAGTGTAAGTGTAAAAATTGGAGGAGAATAGTAAAAAAATATAGCAATTATTAAGATATAGGGAAGATTGGTTCGTGGGACCTTTTTTGGTCCATTGAACTTTTTCATCAAGTAAGTCGCAATTTTTTTAACTAAGTTGCACCAACTGACAGAACTTACATATGATCACAATTGAGCCAATTTACAATTAAATTTGGCCCATTTTTTGTTATATTTGTAACAAAATTGTGCCAATAATATCAATGACATATAGTAGACTGAACTGATACAGATTAGCCATAATTGTGCTGATTGACAGTTGAATTTGACAAATTTTATTGTCCTGATATTACTGCAACTTGCCCACAATGTACACAATAAAAAAATCAAATACTGGACTAAGGTGGCCTAATCACAATTTTACCCATTAGTAATCCCCTAGACAAGCAATAATTCAAGAAACTAATTGAATCTTGACTTAAAAAGCCTCCTAAAAATTGCCACCAAAAGGTATGTGTAAGTAATATTTTCTCACAAAAGGAGTATATATACTTTTGTAAAAATTACAAAATAGTGAAGATAAAAAAGAGGCAAGAGCAAATAGCAGGAAGTTCTTTTAAAAACAATAAAGGAGAAAAATAAGAAGTTTATTGATATAGAAAAATTAAGCCTTCAAATTGAGCAAGAATTCTAAAACAAATAATAAATTTGTTCAATTACCAGCTAACCATACTTTAGGAAACTGCTGAAATAATTGAAAATCACTAGCCTAGGATCTGAACAAATTAAAACAAATGGAAACCAATTGTAGCTTACTTGGATTTTAAATTATTAAGACTTTCCAGTACAAGCTGAGCTTAAGTTAAACTATATTAAAGCTAGCTCTTAGCATAGCAACTCTATAAACAAGGCAATTGAGTCATAGCTAATGAAACATTTAATACAACTATGTCAAGTATGCAAATTTGCTTTCTGGTTTAATAAATTTGACTATTAAGTAACTGTGTATCTACATGTATTATATTGCCTTGTTCTATAGGACTAAGCCTATTACTCATATATATGTAATACATCAATATGAAAACTGATTACTCTTACTACAAAATAATTAAAAGTTTTTTATTATTAATCTACTATCTAGCACTTAAAGTAATAGTATTACTAATAAATAATAATATTATATAAATTTAAAATAATAAATTTAATAATGTACCAGTGGTCCTCCTCTCTCTCTCTAATTTCCTAATCCCTGGGTAGCGATTTTGCAGTGCCAAGCGGTAAGCACTGGTCCTGTCCGAAAGGCGTTTCCGTGGAACAGAGGGTCACGGCTTTCGATCCCTAAATTTCTAAACTTCAGGCCCTAATTACCTAACTTCAATCCCTAGATTTTAATCCCTATTCTGCATGTACTTGGCACTTGGCCCAACTAGCACTTGGCTCAACTGGCACTTGGCCCAAATAGCACTTGGCTCAACTGGCACTTGGCCCAATAGCACTATGGCTCCTTCCTGGCACTCTGGCCCAATAGCACTTGGCTCAACTGGCACTTGGCCCAAATAGCACTTGGCTCAATTGGCACAATGGCCCTTCCTGGCTCTATGGCCGTAAATTCAACAAGACTCTTAGTGAGACTAAACTTATAGGATTTCTTCTCAGTCACAAAGTTCTTATTATTATTCGCAAGTGAACAGTGAAGTCAATACGTTTATTTTCCCTCCTTCAAAATTGCTTCCTTATATACAAGAAGATGTTAGGATTTGTTTAAGTTGCAAAATATTGAAATTTTATAAAAATATTATAAATTTTATACAGCGCATTAAAACAAACATTTTTATAGGATTTTTATATTTTTTATAGAAGGCAGTTAAACAAAAATCGCGCGAGTTTGAAAAGATTCACTAGGGCCTTCCTCAATAAATATAATAAAACTAGAATAAATCTAATCTATCTAAATCTAATAGTCTAATATAAATCGAATGAATTTAATAATAATAATATTATTAAATACATACATGCGCAACCTCCTGAATCTTACCTGGCCAGTGCGATGTTGTTTAGTGTAAGTGCGACATTGTTTCTGACCAAAAGTGTGATGTTGTTCAGTGTAAGTGCGACATAGGTCATCAGTGGAAAAATTTGCGACTTAGTTTGCCAAAAATTTCAAAGGACCAAAAAAAAAACATCCCGCGAACGATTCTTGCCTGAATCTTCCCAATTCTTCTCCATTTTGCGACTTACCCCCCCGTTTTTCACCAATTTTGTGACTCACATCAGCGATTTTTTGACTTGCATCAGCGATTTTGCGACGTCCCTTGCTTGGCAGGCCTGTCACCCAGCCAATTCGGCCGGGTCGGCCGGGTGTTGCGCATGTATGATTAAATATATATTATATTAGTGTTCCGCCACCGTCAATCTCTGGGACTGTAACTGTAACCATAACTGTAATCAATGGGTAATCACCATAACCGTCATGACCCATAATTACGGCCCAAAAATCACCGTAATTTGCTGTAACCGTAACTGTAACCGTAATATAACAAATTTATATAGTTTGCAAGAAAGAACCACAATAATAGGTTTTAATGCTCTACCACTACTATTTTTATTTTATAATTATTTCACTTACATCTTTTGCTGTAATTATTATGCTTTTAAATGTTAATTTTTTACAATTCATGATCTACATGACTATGGGTTGAGTTATGACACTATACATATCGATGTCATATCATATGAGTTTAATATATGCTCGTTTTTATTTGTATTTTGTCTATGAACTATGTATATTTGTTGATGTCAAAAAATGATTGCAATAAATCTGTTTAAATTTTCTAAGAATTAAAGATGGTTATAACTCATGCACTTGTAAATTCTTCTACTTTAAACTACAAAGTGGGTACAAGTTGTCCTTGGGTAGGTTAGGTAGTCTACTTAAGGTGTTCTTAGGGTATGTAACGAAATTCAATTTGAATTTAGGGTTGGAATTTACCAACTTCTTTTAAAATGCTGATTTAAACAAAACTTTCTTATATAGCATATTGAATATTGAATAAGCAATTGAAATATACATTTTTGCGAATTTTAACAGGTGTAAAAAAATTCCATGATGGAAAAATGATTATGGATAATCTTTAAAAAGTCTGTAATCCATAACTGTAACCGTAGGCATAAAATTTCTCCATAACCATAATGAAAAATATGGCTAAAAAAGTGCTGCTCCCATATTAAATATATATATATATATATATATTGATGTCAATATATATATATATATATATACAATAGAATTATACTTCAAAATTATCATACTAATCTAATGTCAATTGCATTGCAACTTAAGTCCATTTTGCTGAAGTGGTCTCCGAACTTAACTGTCTTCTAGCAAAAGTAGCTGGTACTTAAAAAGTATATAGGCCCTAATGCAAAACTTATCTCAATAGTAACTCACCACTACAATCCCAAATATTAATCGTTTTATCAGTCCACCAAAAAATAATCGCTCTGTATTATCATATTACTTATTCATTTTCTCTCGTTTGTTTGTTTTTTCATATGCTACAAATAAAAATTTATTAAAAAAATCAGCACCTCTTTGCGTGCGCTAATAATAATAATAATAATAATAATAATAATAATAATAATAATAATAATAACTTACTTCAATAGAAGTGATATAGCAACTTAAATTTGATATCAATTAGGCCTAATAAATGAAGAGACAGATAGATTCCTGAAGAGTTCAGGAACTTCGTCACAATTTAGCTGATTTATCCCTTTCAAAATAGTGCAACCAAGCTGTAAAATTACTAAACAAATTTTTATGTCTAATTAGTTTTTTAAAGTAATTTACTAGTCTAAAGTCTTGCAAAATTTGTCTATAAATGTAGGCTTTTTATCAAAATTTTCTTTATTGAATTTTTTAAAAAAATTATAATGTCGATAAAAACGAAAATTTAACTGTTTTACTAACAGTTGACTGATTGAATTCGCTGCGCAAATAATGCATGTTATTACTATCTTATACTAATCAATATACTGAATTTAAGTATTGGCATAACAGGCTGCTTGCCTGAGCCAACGTCATTACTACTACTACTACTACTTCTGATATGTAAGAGATAGGTGATAGGTCGATTTTTTTGTAACGTGATGAAGTCAAATACATTTCTAAGCTCCCATCGGGATTAAAAACACATAAATGGAATGTGTATTGGAATTAATTGCATCCTAAATGCGCAGTTAACGTTTTACCCTATTGGTTGGTAAATAATAGAATAATTCAATAAGAAATAGCTGACTGATAGCTATCATTGCCAGATGCAGTAAAAATGCCCACAATCAACCACTTTATTCATTTTTATTTTTTTATTAATGCTAATAAATATCAATATATTTTTACTTAACTATTGTGCTTTAGTCCACTTTCACATATTATTAGCTATAATTATAATGCAAACAAAAATTGTGAATTTGTTATAGGGCCTATTTGTCAATATTTTTATGTTTAATTCTTTTTTCATTTAGAAATGGCACCAAGATCAAAATAGCAATACTATTTAACCTATATGCCAAATATGGCAATGCCAATATTTTAATTTTTTTATTATGGAGTACTTATAGACATGGTAGTCATGTTGATAATGTGGCAACTTAAAGACACAGCAGCTGTGTCTATAATGTGACAGCTTAAAGATAAAGTGGCCATTTTGATAATATAGTCAGCTTAAAGACATGGCAGCCATATCTAATGTATTGGAGCTTATTAACATGGACAATATAAAGATATGACTGCTGTGTCTATAAGTTCCTAAGTATGGTCCTGGTCAGAACTTGCAGACATGGCTGCCATGTCTATAAGCTTTTGCATTATAGACATGGCCACCATGTCTCTAAGTGTGGAATTTTTATTATTGTAGAGTTATCCTAATCTTTTACATTAATAGTCTATATTTATATAGGCTAGTATTCTTTTGGTTTCAGGGACCAGAGTGATACTTAAAATCTTTGGGGGACCTTTGAGATTTCATAGTTTTAGTTTAGGAGACCAACAAAAAACCTTGTTACACTAGGCCCTGATGTCCCCCCTGGTCCAGGGGGTGTTGCATGGAACACTTGTAGATCCTATAAGTCCAACAAGTGAATAGTAAATTTTGTCTCATAGAATGGTCAAAATTTACAAGTTACTACAAGCTACAAGTGACTAGTGACTAGTCTGCTTTACAAGCAATTCTTTCATAGATTGTCTATATCTACAAGTCCCAGAGCAACTAGGGCTAGAGGGTACAAGTTGAAGAGTCTCTCATTTCTACTTAGGCTTGTAACTTTGTAAAAAGTGGCATGTCAAGCCTAGGAGCTAGAATTCGCGAGCATAGGTAGAAGTGACTGTCCAAAACTTTCTGCTTTCAACAACCTTGGGTGCATAATGGCTTTTGGCCATGGACATCAAGAAAACACTTGTAACTTCTCAGACTTGTAGATTTTTAGGCATAGATCTACAAGTTGACTCTTAAAATGCAATCACTAGTAACTTGTAGCTTGTCACTATTCAACTTGTAACTTGTAACTTGTAAAATCTATGCAATACCCCCCAGTAGCTACACACTTTTTCACTCCTAAGTATGCAACTAAATGTAAAAGCCACTATTTATTCCAGAATTGTGGCACTGACAACAATAACTAAAAAAGAAGACAGGCATTATAATTTTGTTTTGGTTTAGGTGACCAGCAATGGAAAAGTTGCACTGAAGGTCATTTAAAACAAAAATGTAATAAGTTGCATTTTAATAAGACAACAACAACAACAAAGTACACTGTCAAGATGTTGAAAGCAGCGTCACAGGGCACGCCTCAGGGCCTGGCCGCGAACAAAGGCCGCGCCGCCGGCAGAATTGGGGGCGCCAGCGTCAGCCAGCAGGCAATCGACAAAACGCCGAGTTCGCACTTGTCCTTGCCGGTAGGGCGCCTGCAGCATGAGCAGCAGCACCTCCTGCACCGGCTCGGGGCAGTACGACTCGGCGCAGATGACGTGGCCTGCCAGCTGGAGTCGCCGTCAGCGCAAAAGTGCCGCGATAGAGTGCCGCATTGGAAACCCACTCGTATCTGATCTTGAAGGCGGCGTGCAGCAGGCCAGCGTGCGCCGCGTCAACTTGTTGCTCGAGCGAGTCTGTCAGCGTCCAGGTCTTGGCGTTGTACAGCAGGACAGTCTCGATCACTGCCCGAAACAGCGCCGCCCTCTGGCGATCTGGCAGGGCCTCGGACTGCAGGACTGACCTTATCAAACGGAAGGCAGCCCATGCAAGTCCTCGGCGACGCCACAGGTCTTCGCGGACGTCAGGGACCAGACCGCCGAGGTAGATGAACTGCTGACAGCGCGGAAGTTCTTTCGCCTGGCCGTCAGCGCCTCAGCAGGATATTGCAGCCTCGATGTTGCTCGGCACGCAGAGCACGACGGTCTTCTGCACGTTGACCACCAGGCCAACACTCGCTGCAACAGCAACCAGCCTGTCCAGCTGCTGTTGGGCGCCCTCAACGGTCAAGGACAGCAGGGCGAGATCGTCGGCGTAGCCAAGCACGCTGAGCCGCCTCTCCGGTTGACGTCGACCCACGCATTGCCGCAGCAGAAAGCCGTCGTCGTTGGTAGGCAGAGCAGTCCATAGCACCCAATCAAGCACCAGAATAAACAGGAACGGCGCCAGCGTATCTCCCTGGAGCACCCCGGAGGATGTCTCGAAGAAGTCCGACAGGCTGTCCGGTGTCAAAACTGCAGCAGTCGTCTCATGGTACATCGCCATGACCGCGGCGATCAGCTGCTCTGGCACGTTGTACGCCCGAAGCACCTTGGGGAGTGCGGCCCTGACGACCGAGTCGAAGGCCTTCTTGAAATCAACAAAGTTAACAATCAGGATCGACTGGCGTGTCCGCGCCTCCTCGATGACTCGCCGAAGAGCTAGGATCTGCGTCACTGTGCCGCAATGGGGCTGAAACCCGTTCTGCTCCGGTCGCAGATAGGGATCGAGCACGGGCTGCAACCGTGATAACAGTATCCGGTTAAACAGCTTCGCAGCGCAGGACTGAAGGCAGATGCCTCGATGCTCCTCAAGCTTGGTGGTGCCGGGCTTCTTCGGAATTGCGACGATATGGGCTGTAGTCCATTCGTTGGGCGCACCCTCACCGGAAAGCACGCGGTTCATCACTCTGGTGACCTCAGCGGCCACGCAGTTGATGCGCAATGCTTCGATGGGCACCTCGTCCGGACCCAGCACTTTGCCGCCCGGCAACTTCCAAGCAAACCTCACAACGTCGTCTGGGCTGATTGGTGCAATGCTGAAACTCTCCTCCGTCAGCAACGGCATCTCCAGCAGCAGCGTCAGACTGTCGGGCAGCGGGGGTGGCGGCGCGTTCACGATGGCGGCGAAGAACTCGCGCAGCTCATTTCTGCGCTCATCCGCAGTGTCGCCTGCCAGGTTGAGCTGTAAGCGCCGCTTTTGCCCCGTCAGAGTGTTGATGGCGGACCAGGCCACATGCCCTCTGGCGTCGGGACCGGCGGCAGAGACAGCCTGAATAACATCGTCAACAGCGGCCTGTTGCCACTGCAGGTAGACAGACGCCAAGGCCTCCTCCGCCTCGCAAGTTGGTCGCCCACTCAGACGAAGCCTCTCCAGGTCTTCCCTCGCTGCATTGATCGCGGGGTCATCATGCCAGACCGGCTGCCCGCGTTAGGCCAGTCGCATCAGCGGGACCGCTTGCTCCGCAGCGGCTCAAACTGCAGCGCCGACATCCGCGTACTTGGTACCTCCACGCTTGTCGCCTAGCGCAGCCACAAATGCGCCGGCAAAGCGACGACGCATCTCGGCGTCCCTGAGTGCGCAGTAGTAGCGCCGCGGCGGCCGCTTCGGCGGGCAGTACAGCGGGTCTCGAACGGACAGGTCGCAGACAAGGAGCCGATGATCGGACCGCAGAGCCAGCAGCGTAATGGTGCGGCAGTTGATGGCGTGGCGCCGCTCCCAGTAGCGCAACAGCACGTGGTCGAGCTGTGCCAGCCTCCAAGTAGCATTTCGTCCGCGCGCGTTCCGCCGCCTCCGCTTGCAGCCCTCAAAAGTCACGAGCTGAGCCGGCGGCTTGCGGAACCTGGTGTTGACCGACACCATGTCCTGTCTCTCCAGGAAGTCCTCCAGCGCTCCGGTGTTGCCGTTCTCACGCGGTGTCACAAACAGTGACCGCTGGGACCTACGCGGAACTGCGTTCAGGTCTCCGAGGATGACCACTGTGTCACGTTGCGTCATCTCCTCCACCTGCTCCGAGAGCTGCTCGAAGAAGGCCTGAGCCTCATCGGGATGGGTGGCAGGGGGCGCATACGCGCAGAACAGGCGAGCGTTCCGGCCACAAAGCCGGATGTCGATCCGAAGCAGCCAACCAGACAAGGAGACACAGCGACAGCTCTGCTGCAGCCTCGGTGCAATCAGCGCTCCAACTCCTCCACGGCCTCGCTCATCCGCTGAGCTGAACCAGAGAGTCCAACCGGCGCCGAGGTCTTCACAGTGAAGCCCAGGGTCGGCCTTGATGGACACCTCCTGCAGCGCGATGACATCACAGCTGAGGTCAAGCGCTAGCTTCGCCAGCAGCCCTTTTCGCCATTAAAATGCCACAGGGCATTTTAATAAGAAAAAGCTATAAAAATTTCTGTTAGTAACCAACACTAAAGATGGACATTATATTATTGTTTCAGTGCAGAGGACTGGCAATAGAGAAAATGAAAATCACCTAAAGTGTCCAATTGGCACAAGTATTGAAATAAAAAAACTATCTCTAGGTTTTGGTTTAGGGGACCTTTAGTGTAACTTTTCCATTGCTGGTCCCCTAAACTGAAGCAATAATATAACATCCATCTTTGGTATTGGTTAATAACAATTTTTTGCAGCTTTTTTACCTGTTAAAATGCAACTTACCACATTTTAGTTTAGGGATCTTTAGTGCAACTTTTCCATTGCAGGTCCCCTAAACCAAAAAAATATTATTATGTTCATCATTGTGATGCTTTGAGTTCACATTTTCACTGATGCTGCTCTGCTATAAAGAATGGTTGTTATAATTACTTTTATGTATAATTAGGATTTGACAATTGCCTTCTTTTCATTGGTCCCCTAAACGAAAACTATGAAGTTTCCAATCTGGAAATATTAAACATAGTGCCATGTGGCAAGCACTAATCTCCTCTAGTCTAAAAGGCATTCCTATGGATTACTTGTAAAAGGTCATATAGATTTAAAAAAATTTTTACCATGTATAGGTTCAACCTTGGGAATCAAACAACCATTTCCAATATGTATAACTACACAGTTGCAATTGGTTTATGGCTATCATATGATTTATTATTTTGCCAAATAATAACTTACCTATATATAACTATAATAAAGCTTTATAGTTTCAAAAGTTGGTAATCTATATTAATCAATAGAAGTTACTTAAAAATAGGGAAAAGTTTTATAGTTTAAGTAATTAAATAATATTTTCAACAATTTTTCCAAGAATTTATTCTTGTATTCTTTGCTTAAATCTTAGCAAAAGCAATAGGCTTTACCAAGATTTATTTTACAAGTGCTTATAGTTTTTAATTTGCATGAACTACACATGTTGTCATGATTTTTGTACACATTTTTTACTATAAAATAAAATGATAGCATAGCATACTAAAATAATAGAAATAGTATTGTCACTGATATAAAAATTTTCAAAGTGAAATTGAATTTTTAGTTTTAATGTCTACTTTAAGCTCATTTTTTCAGATGAATTTTGTGTTCAAATTGCATCTTTAACCTGAAAAATTTCAGAAAGATCTTAAACTTCACCCTGAGGTTGGCTAAGTCATCTGTCTGGCATTTCTCACCTGCTTTGTGACTGCAAAAGTTTAAAAGTAAGTAAACACGCGTTACAAGACAATGGATTCCGACCTTTAAAGGCCTTGATCAATAGAGGATTGGGTATAGGCAGTTAGCAAACTTTTTTAGGCTTAAGCAGAGTGTGGGTTTTGCTTTACATGCACCACTGGGTAAACCTAATGGCTAAAAAGTATGCTAAGTAGTGCCACTCTCTCATTGAGCAGAGCAGAAAGTAAGTATGAGCGAGGACACGGGAAAGCTGTATCAGTTGCTGTTCAGATTTTAATAATCAGTTCTACATATTACTACTGAAAGCAGTGTTTTTAGCTTAAAGTTATCTAGCAACATTTTATTGATTTTTTTTCACAAGCTCTACTAGCAGTAGCCAATCAAAAAGTATTGTACAAAATTTGCGTGAAATAAATAATTACAAATGTAATTATTTAGCAATTAAATAGGATATTAGCATTTTATTTTTAGAAATGTGGCAACTAATAATTAAGTCAACTAAAAGAGTTTGATCCTACTGTACACAATTTTTGTAAATTTCTGTTTGCACACGAGAAGTAATGTAAGTGTAGTGATATGTCAATTTCATGGATTTTTGTACTTTATATTATGCAAACGTAACGAACTGGATTTTCAATCGAAAAATACACTCTGTTCATTATTAGGAGTTTTAATGGAAAATATTTTATGGGCAATCTTTAGCTACTCAAAATGAATTTCCAGCTAGCATAGCAAGAACGTTATCTGGAAAGTAAATGATATTAAAAAAATTACATATGCTGCTTAAAGTTTTTATAACATAGACCAACAGTTCGACGCTGTCAGATAGTCAGATAGTAAATAAACTAAGCTCGTACTTTTCAATATTTAGTTATATAAATAATCGGGAAATTGGAAAATTTTATATCTACGAGCGTATCTAGAATCTATTAAATTGCTGATTAGTAGATTGTAAAAGAGATATTTGAAAGCTCATTGGCTGCTCCTTCATACTAGGAAGAAGATTATTAAGCACAGTAGCAGCGCTATTCTTGCTGCAGCATTAATAGTCCTGACCGCCGAATTAAACTCGCACGGTATAGTGACGTTGCGCAATGCTGGGCAGTACTTCTCCGCGCCGCCGTCCGAGCTCTCGTGCGCGCAGGTTCCATTAATAATGCGATAAGCGCCCGAAGCGACCAGTTTTCGCATTAGCTTGCAGTTAAAGTCAAACGCGTTTAGTTTTCGTTCGCGCCAGTTTTCTATGACTAGCAGGAATAAATTAGTGTCTTTTAGCGAAGTCACGTAGTAGAAGCCTTGCATACACGGTCCGGACACGTTGCCTACTAGCATTCGACTCTTGCCCAGCGCTGTCTCGTTTACTTCAAACGAAATCACGTCCTGAATGCAGCCGTATGAGTTAGAGAAGCCAGGTATCGGGCCTCGAGTCTTGTAGAGGTCGTCGCTCTCCTCTGGTGTTGTTGGTATCCCGTTCATTGTCACCTTTGGTGCGCTGCTAGTGAAACTGCAAGTGCCTTGAAAATCTACAGACTCGTCGCGCTGGATCAAGTTCTGTCGGAATACAAGATTCATCATCACTTCGCCCTCTTTCTGGCCTAATGTAACGCCCTTGTACTTGCCTTCATCCAGATCAGTCGCCGAGATAAAATCTGGCGCCATAATAACATTAACGCGATTATCAAACAAATAGCAGAGTGTGCTGCACATGTTTTTTGTACCGTCTGGACACGTGTACTTGGCGTTGCACGATTTAACTCCGTCCGAGGCTTGCATAAGATTGTACACTTTTCGATGGAAATTGTTATAGTTTAAGTCAAGGCTAGTGATGGCTTCTATGCGCTCTGTGGCGCATCGTTTACCGTGCTCAATCTCCCTGCTTGGTCCCTTGGCCGCGCTGATGTAACAGTAGCCGCTAATGCACTCAATTCCCTCCTCGCATGGACAGCCTCCCGGCTTAGCCTTTGTTGAGTTTGAAACTTCGCAGTCTGATAGATTTTTGTTTTCCATGCCTTCAAACACGGCCTGCGATATTGTAATGATTTTACCGCTGCCCGCCGAATCAAAGTAGGGCGTAGATATTGATGTCTTTGTAGGGGAGCTCTTGGTTCTACTATACCAAGGTCGAGTAGTCGGATCGTACAGCCTTACCGACCGATGCCCTGGATAGGTTCTGAATACGCCGCTGCGCATGCCAACGTAAGTCCAGATGACCTCGTCTATCCAACTAAACTGTCTGTCGCGCCATCTCTCTTCAATTGGTTGCGTTACTAATACGTAGGCGCGCACGCCTTTCTCGTATCGGCTACCATTTTCGCAGCTGTCGTCGCTAGTATTGCCCGTCATGTATTTGTGTGCCTCTAACGTTTTTCCCGCCAGATCGTCGTCAAAGAAGTATTCTAACGGTTCGCAGTAGCACTTCGGAGCTAGGAATATGCTAGAGTGTAGCTCGGTTACCCTCAGTTTCAAATATTTTGACATGTTATATTTAACGTTTAAGTACTTGAATACGTTCGGATAGACGGCGAGGACTTTGCTGCTGTTGTACTCAATTAGCAGATTGAAGTAGCTGGTATTTTTAGGCTTTAAATATTTGAAGTCAACCTTTGGTTCAATTAATCTTCTATAAACTTTATCTGTCCTAGAAAGGACAAAAGCCACTGAGTAGTCTGTATCGTTAACTTTGCTGTAATAGTATTCCAATGGCATAGTTTCGTACTTAACTCCAGCCCTGTGGTCGCCCTTCGGAATGCCACGTCTGCCGTTTTTTATTTCAACCATGCCGGTTTTTCCGCTGATCATATTGCGAAAGACAGTATTGAACTCTTTGGGTACACCTTTTTTGTTTTGCTCCATTCTTTGAATATGTATAAATATTGGATCGTCCTTAAGTGTCGCACTGCCTTTCAGTAACGGGTGGTAGATAGTTTGTCCTTCTTTATCGATTAGAAACGATGTTACTGAGCCCCACTGCTTTCTTGTAACATATGTTTCGATCTCCTCTAGCGTAGCATCGACTCCCACTACTCCGATAGTTTTTTGCCTGTCTCCATCGATTTTGCTAATTACTGGTACCGCGTGCGTCACCATAGTGCCTAGTCCGAACGCGTCAATGTATGGCGACGTCCAAAGCCCCTCAGTGTTAGGCGAAATTCTAGCTAAAAAGTCGAAATAATTGTCCATTCGCGAGATCAGATTCTCACCATTCTCTAATTTGCGCAAACTGCCACTATGATTGCACGCGAGAGCGCCTGGGAACATCTGACCGTCATCCTTAATTAGATAGCTGAATATTCTTGCCTGCGGTCTCGTATTCAGATTTGTGGAGTTGACAACGGACCATACGCGTGTCCAATTGTACTTGCATACTGGGCCGGGCACGTAGCCAGATCTTGTGTAATATCCTGGTCCGCAGCGCACCGTCTCACCATCCGTGTCTTTGCCGTCCGTAATAAATATTAAAATAGATAGGCACCGAGTTCTTGTTGTAGAATTCAATAGATCGAATGCCATTTGAAATCCGTGCTCCAATTCGCTAGTTCCTCCCGGTATTAGTCCATCGATTTTCTCCATGAGATCCTTTCTAAACTCAATAGTAGCTGGTACCATTTTGTTCACCTGACAGCTCAACACCTCGGATTTGAACGAGTGCCACTTGCCGACCTCGTCCCAGTGGCTAGCTCGAGCGCACACAACATTCAAATAATCCTGCTTTGTTAGTGTCTTTATTACTGCTTTAGCGACTGACCTGGCTATGCCGAACTTTTCTCCCGCCATACTAGCGCTACAGTCGATGACAATGACGACGTCTTTTGGACCGCTTGTGGCGGCAATGTACCAAGGCCTTATTCTTGGATCGTAGTCTGTGTAGAAGCCGACGAAGTTTGAACTCCACTCTCTTCCGGGAAATAGTCTAGTCACGCCGGTGCTTGAGCCAAAATATTGCCATCGAATGCTGGGATCTTTTTTATAATTCTCGATAAAAATCTTCTCCAGCTCATGAGTCCATTCGACCGTAAAGATAGTTTCATTAAGGTCGCGGGGTACATCGTCAGCTATTTTGATTGTGGAAATGTTGTACGTTATATTCTGCCTGAAGAAAGCCTTCTGAGTCATACCGACGTCTTTTAGTTTTTTTGGAATGTCCGAGTCGCGATAGATGTCCGGATGTAGGTCTTGCAGTTTGGCTGATATCTTTCTTGTGCCGTTCTTAACCTCTCGGTAGTATCTCGCATAAACCTCGGCGGCTTTCTTTGCTATCCTCTTTGCATATTCTTTCTTCTTGCGAAAGTATTCGCCAAGCTCGCGGTTCACTTCTTGGATAACCTTGCTGCCATCTTTATTCTCCAATTTATACGTTGCCTGGTCAAAAAGCATTTGAGTCTGGTCTCTCTGTATGCCGTCTGACGCCACCTGCTGTATGTAGTTCTGAATCATGTCGGCCCAATTGTACACGTCGCCATACATTGTGCCGTCTTCGTCTCGGCTGGTCGTGTCGTCCGATCCGCCCATTGCATAGGTGGCGGCCAACTTGCTAATAGACTGGCAGCTGGCATGACGAATAGACAAGTCTATGAAGATCCATATAGTAGCGCATAGTAGCAAAGATTTCTTCATTTTTTATATAATTTGCGCCCTCTACAGTCAGACCTCTTATTGCGATTGTACACTTAGAGCTGGTAATGAAAACACGGCCTCTTATAAATCAGTCATTCACCTACGGGTCAATAGGCTCACGGCTCTCTCCTAGCTGTGCCTTCTCTGCTGTGGGATGTGCGACTGGCCCAACCTCCTGGATTATTCAGTGTGTCTCCCCTGTCCCCAAGCTAGTCCCAAGTCTCGTCTTCCCCATCGTTTTTTGTGTGTACACGGGACATGCAAAGTACGCGCGCGTGGCCCTCTAGTTGGCACCCCAAGGACTGTACTCTATCAACCAACAGCAGCTCTGCTTGACGGTTTTACGTTGGATTAACCGCAACCCTTTCACCCCTGTCTGCCCCGGCCTACCCCGCCACTTCTAGTTTCCTCAACCATACTCCACCTTTACTTTGTGCCTTCCCCTTTCAGTCTTTCATCTCTCGCTCTCTCTTTTTCTCTTATCTCGACGCTCTATCTCCAATTTCCTTGCTCACACAGCTATGGCGGTATTCAGTGCCCAAAATTTCCCACTGCCCCGCTTTCCTCTGCTCCATCCGTTGGCTACACCCCCGGCTTCCCAAATTCCATTCCAGTTCCCCTGCCAACTCTCCCATCCCAGCTTCCTATGTTGGCTGGTGCCGATACCGTTTTCTTATTATCGAGTTAATCGAGTCTCCAGGCTAGGCAACACATTCTAATTGCATTGACTTCATTGGTGGGCACGTTAAATCTGGTGCTTGTTTGGAGTTTGGAGGGGCCTAGGAGTGTCACTGATTGTAATGAGTGAGCGAGTGAGTGACGTTTAGCGCTTAACTAGTAGATTATCACCTTGGCTATGGAGTATTTAGGGACTGTGAATTAAATATTAAAACGCTTTTATTTGTTTTAAATGATAGATCATCGGTTTACTCTTGCCGTTAAGGCATACCCTAAGAACGCATTGGATTAACTAGGCTCTCAATTAATTTGTTTTCTCGTTTCGCTGTCCCTAAGCATCTCATCTCATCTAATGTTCGTCTTGATAGACAGGCTGGAACCACTACCCTTTGCTGTTACTCTCTACCCTTCCTCTTAGTTTGAACTGGTTTAGAGCTGCTAAGCGCTTTTTAGACATACGAAAGCTTTAGCTAGAAGAGGGATAAGAAGGATAGATTAGAGTGTGGAACTATGATAGAAATTAATAGCAGTATCGCCCACGTATTCTAGCTTTATATATGTGTTGGCTCGCCTCTTCAATCTATATAAATTCCTTGAGGGTGAGGCGACACTAGTGCTGTCTTGCGGGCTAGGGCTATGTCGATATCATAGGAGGAGAAAGATGGAATTGCCATACCCCAATTGGATGCACGGGGAACAACTTTATCATAAGGGGAACTAAAGTTGCCAGCCTGCACGTGCTCGTCTGACTGGAAAGAGGGACAGAAAATCGGAAGAATGCGTGCGCCCCGATGAGGACGTGGGACTCCGTTGAGATGCCTATTGACTAGTCTGGCTAGCATGTAGACTGCAGTTTTTTTTGGGGGCAGCTGTCAATATAGAAAAAGAGAGAGGGGAAAAGCAAGCAAGCTAGAAACTTAGTAGCTGACTGAAGGGAGAAATTGAGGATTGGGGGCATTCCTCTCTAATTACTGCTCCACTTTTTGTGGTTAGTGGGCTTTTCCTTCCTCGTCAGTCCTTTTTCTATCCCCAAGTTGACTTTAGGTTTTACTTCTTGACCGGAATAGCATACGATCTTTAATGTTTTCATTAAAGAATCTTTAATGTTCTCGTAACTGTATTTACCCACAGATGTTTAAAATTCCTATACATAGGAGCGTGGGAGAGAAAAGCTGTGGCAACCGCTGCTGATGCTATGCTCGTGTCTTTTTCTGGAATACTGCCCCTGGTACCAGTATGCTCTGTTCAAAACTCCCAAAATCCTTTTACTATTTACTCCCAATTGACTCGACCCAGCAGGCCTACATGCTCACACGCTACTGTGCGAAATTGGGCATATGCTAGCAGGCGGAGTGAGTTTCTGTCTGAGTTTGAGAATCCTGGATGCTGGCACTATTTTTTTTCTCCCCTCTCTGTCCCCTATCTTGTCGGGATGTAGGAAGCTGCGTATCTTAGTGAAGCCGGACGAGGGCAAAAAAAGGTTTCCTCTCTTCTGTCGCTTCGATCCTTCTCTCCCTGTCTCTGTGTGGCTCACTCGAAGTGTAATTAGCCTCGCGTGAGGCCTCCTAGATTGCTTATGCTCGGTACAGAATGGCGTGTGCCTTGTTTACAGAATTTGCGATATACCGGGATTATTTTCCACTGCTTAATCCGGCTTTTCTGAGGAAAGAGACAGCATGGGTTTTTAATCGCCTTAGCGCTTCTATTTTTGAGTGTCAGACAAAAGATATGCAAGCCTTAGGATCCAGACTCATCATTATGGGATTTATGTGTTGCTTTTTTTTCTAGCCGGTCTTTCGGATATGACAAATTTCACTTGTTGAATCTGTGCAAGACCAGAATTTAAAACTAAAAACTTATCTAAGGAGTTTTACTAAAAGATATATAGTTGAGATACCCCGGCATTTGGTTGCCAGGCACGAAAATACTATTTTGCCGCCCATTTAACCTAAATTAATAATCACCATCTAAACCTTCTGAACCATTCGAAACATTCGAACATACTCTTAACGTTGTAAACTCGAGAACTTACTCGGTCCCCCCCCCCCCCCAGGGGGCGCAGACAGACATTTTAAATCACTCATGTACTTAACAGAAATCTCCCCAAGCAGCTAGAAAATCTCTGCAGCAAATTAAAGTCTCCTGGGCAGCATGAAATCCTTCCGTGTATTTAGAAAATCTTCTACAAATGAAAGTAGAACGAAAATCTCCCTGAGCAATTAAAAAACGACCCGAGCAGTTCAAAAAACTCCCAACCAGCTACAAAATCTTTCCGAGCAGCTAGAAAATTTTCAGGAGAGAGTCATTTCAGAACTCGTTGAGAGAGACCTATTCAGACATTTTGCATCGTAATTATTAATTTGTAGAAAAAGTAGTTTTTTAAATTATTTATTTAACACAAGTATTGAACAAAGCACTTGCTAACCCTTTTCATCGTTTTAGGTGAAACCCGAGATGTCTCATCGGACGTAGCGCTAAAAAAGTACCATCGTTGTTGGTGGTTAAAGTCCTAGGCAGCAAAAGCTTTGAAACTAAAAAATAGAACAATTTTTTAAAAAGTATTTATTTGCTTACCTAACGCGCTGAAAATCTATGCATTTAAAATAGGCCGAATTTTTTCATAAATTAAATATAAAAATTACAAAGATAGAATTTATCGATTTTTTACCTTTTTCATTCTATTCTTTGTTATTTGCTTGGCATTAAATTTAACTAGACTCCATAAATGAATTAAAGTAGCATTAATTGTACGTGGCTGATAGTACGTTAGCGATATTAGCTCGTGAAAGCAGAGCTTTCATGGATCCCGACAGCAGAGCAGTCAGTGTATCAGGGATGCCGAAAGCAGAGCAGTCAGTGTATCAGGGATGCCGAAAGCAGATCAGTCAGTGTATCAGGGATGCTGAAAGCAGATCAGTCAGTGTATCAGGGATGCTGAAAGCAGAGCAGTCAGTGTATCAGGGATGCTGAAAGCAGATCAGTCAGTGTATCAGGGATGCTGAAAGCAGAGCAGTCAGTGTATCAGGGATGCTGAAAGCAGAGCAGTCAGTGTATCAGGGATGCAGAAAGCAGAGCAGTCAGTGTATCAGGGATGCCAAAGGCAGAGCAGTCAGTGTATCAGGGATGCAGAAAGCAGAGCAGTCAGTGTATCAGGGATGCCGAAAGCAGAGCAGTCAGTGTATCAGGGATGCTGAAAGCAGAGCAGTCAGTGTATCAGGGATGCTGGAAGCAGAGCAGTCAGTGTATCAGGGATGCTGAAAGCAGAGCAGTCAGTGTATCAGGGATGCAGAAAGCAGAGCAGTCAGTGTATCAGGGATGCCGAAAGCAGAGCAGTCAGTGTATCAGGGATGCTGAAAGCAGAGCAGTCAGTGTATCAGGGATGCAGAAAGCAGAGCAGTCAGTGTATCAGGGATGCTGAAAGCAGAGCAGTCAGTGTATCAGGGATGCCGAAAGCAGAGCAGTCAGTGTATCAGGGATGCAGAAAGCAGAGCAGTCAGTGTATCAGGGATGCAGAAAGCAGAGCAGTCAGTGTATCAGGGATGCCGAAAGCAGAGCAGTCAGTGTATCAGGGATGCTGAAAGCAGAGCAGTCAGTGTATCAGGGATGCAGAAAGCAGAGCAGTCAGTGTATCAGGGATGCAGAAAGCAGAGCAGTCAGTGTATCAGGGATGCTGAAAGCAGAGCAGTCAGTGTATCAGGGATGCAGAAAGCAGAGCAGTCAGTGTATCAGGGATGCCGAAAGCAGAGCAGTCAGTGTATCAGGGATGCTGAAAGCAGAGCAGTCAGTGTATCAGGGATGCAGAAAGCAGAGCAGTCAGTGTATCAGGGATGCCGAAAGCAGAGCAGTCAGTGTATCAGGGATGCTGAAAGCAGAGCAGTCAGTGTATCAGGGATGCAGAAAGCAGAGCAGTCAGTGTATCAGGGATGCAGAAAGCAGAGCAGTCAGTGTATCAGGGATGCCGAAAGCAGAGCAGTCAGTGTATCAGGGATGCTGAAAGCAGAGCAGTCAGTGTATCAGGGATGCTGGAAGCAGAGCAGTCAGTGTATCAGGGATGCTGAAAGCAGAGCAGTCAGTGTATCAGGGATGCAGAAAGCAGAGCAGTCAGTGTATCAGGGATGCAGAAAGCAGAGCAGTCAGTGTATCAGGGATGCTGGAAGCAGAGCAGTCAGTGTATCAGGGATGCAGAAAGCAGAGCAGTCAGTGTATCAGGGATGCTGAAAGCAGAGCAGTCAGTGTATCAGGGATGCCGAAAGCAGAGCAGTCAGTGTATCAGGGATGCAGAAAGCAGAGCAGTCAGTGTATCAGGGATGCAGAAAGCAGAGCAGTCAGTGTATCAGGGATGCCGAAAGCAGAGCAGTCAGTGTATCAGGGATGCTGAAAGCAGAGCAGTCAGTGTATCAGGGATGCAGAAAGCAGAGCAGTCAGTGTATCAGGGATGCAGAAAGCAGAGCAGTCAGTGTATCAGGGATGCTGAAAGCAGAGCAGTCAGTGTATCAGGGATGCTGGAAGCAGAGCAGTCAGTGTATCAGGGATGCTGAAAGCAGAGCAGTCAGTGTATCAGGGATGCAGAAAGCAGAGCAGTCAGTGTATCAGGGATGCCGAAAGCAGAGCAGTCAGTGTATCAGGGATGCAGAAAGCAGAGCAGTCAGTGTATCAGGGATGCAGAAAGCAGAGCAGTCAGTGTATCAGGGATGCTGAAAGCAGAGCAGTCAGTGTATCAGGGATGCTGAAAGCAGAGCAGTCAGTGTATCAGGGATGCCAAAGGCAGATGGCTTTAGCAGCGCAGAAAGTACTTTAACATAAGAGGTTTGCAGAACACGGATGTTACGCAACCATTCCAGCTGCCCGCATTTGGTTTCCCGCCCATCGCGGGCTACCAGCCGGTGCCCAACCGGCTCGGCTCCCAGCTGCACCTTCCGCTTCATCATCTGCATCATCCGCTGCTGGCCGCGCAGGCCGGCTCAGTTGGCAGCCTGGTCCCGCCGGCTGCCCAGTCGGGCCTGGTGACGGGCACGGGCGAGATTGACAAGAAAGGCGAGCCGTATTGCAAGGCGGTCTACGCCGTCGCCGAGCGCTATTTAAAACACATGTCGCCAGAGCAGCGCGAGGCAATGCGCAAATTATTCAATTCGTGGAAGAATGCGCCGGACAAGCTTGACGTCAGTCACATGTACAAACTAAGCGGCTGGCGGGCCTTCTACACGTTGAATTTATTTCGCAGCCGAATTCAAACGGTTTGGTTCTCATTGAAACAGTTGCTATCTAGCGAGAGCGGCATAGGCCCGCAGCTAGCCGAGATTCTAAATCGGACCCAACGAATTGTCAGCATTGGCTGCGGCCCCGGCCCCTGCATCGCTTCAATACTAGTTGCCCTGCGCGACTATGTTGGTTTCACTAAATACGTCAAACTGATTGGCATCGATCAGTTCATCGGCTGGGGTCCGTACGTCACCTCGATGAATAGCGTTGAAGAGGCCGGAGCTAGCAGCGTTGAATTCTGGCACGAACGTGTCGAGGAGGCCACTATAGACTCGCTGCCTAATGCAGACGTGGCAATCATGTCCTACACGGACGCTGCCATCCACACGCCCAAGTTCTGGGAGACGATGCGCATGAAATTCGCCTTCATACTGGTGTTGGATCAGCGCAAAGGCGCCCTGTCACGGGAGCTACAACGCCAAGGCTTCAGCCAGTTCGAATACGAATTCAAAGGCAGCAAACGGGTGTTCTATTATATTAATCCGTTTGGCGAATTTTTGAAACTCGCTCACGGAGCCGGCGGCGGCGGCGGCGGTGGTCGCGGCGCTCTGGACGGCGGATTGCGCCACGGCGGCGCCTTCGACAACGACGAAGACAATGATGATTCGTCAGTTTTCGGCGACGATGCCGACGATTCTGTGTCGTCAACAACTACAACATCGTCTTCGTCGGGCTCGGGCTCGTCTTATTCATCCGACGACGAGGACGCCGACGAAGCTGAGGACGATGTAGATCGACGGAATGGCGATGCGTCAGCGTCGTCAGCGCTTGACGAGGCCAGCGTTGCTCGCGAGGTTCAACAGCTGGTGACGTTTCTATTGGACAAGACCGAGGAGTCGCTGTTACTTGGCCGCGACGATTCGGTCAGGCCGCACGCCGTCACAGCCGAGGAGATCGCCCTAGCCGCCGCCGTTGTTCGCCAGGCTGAAGCTCGGGATCGAACAATCGACAAGCGACGCGTTGTTGAGAACACGATCGACGTGTCGCTGGAACTGGAGGCTCTCATCACCAAGGAGCTGGTGGCAGCGGTGGAGAGTATGAACGCGTCGGCCGATCGTTCCAGCCGAGCCGGCAAGAAGAAGCGCCACTCGTCGTCGCGTAGAAGTCGCCAGTCGAAATCGTCGATGCTTCGGGCGCCAGTCGAGCTTGCTGACAACGCTGATAACGAATTGGACGACGAGGACGATGACGCTAATAATTCTAACGACGCCACGCTAGTAGCTTCGCCAAATTCATCGGCCGTCGGTAGTAGACGAACGACATCAACGACAGCCTCCAAGGAGCCTTTGACGTCAACACCGGGCCGGGCCCGTTCAGCCGTGTTTGTCTCCGTGCCGATAACGCAGATCGCCGAGCTGGCTGAGGTTCGCCAGATCGAGCAGGACCTCGGCCTGTCCGACCTGCCGAAACGGAAGGTGGACAATTTGAATTTGTCGCGCAATCGGCACAGGGCTCAGTTGAATAAGACCCAGCAGGATCAGCTGGTGAAAGCTCTGCTGCGCGACATGGGCGAAGATCCAGACGATGCGACCGCTGCCGCTGCCGCCGCCGCCGGACTGCGCAGCGGCAGCGGCGTTGGCGGCGGCTCCTCCAGCAGCAGCAGCGACGACGACGACGACGAAGACGAGAATGTCACCGAACTGTGCGACACGGAAATCGAAGAGAAATACTTCCCCAAGGTTGATGGCGCGGCTAACCGTGTGGCTTCCACTTCTCCCGTTGTCGCGGCTTCTTCGACAACAGCGACGACGACAGTGTCGGCGGCGGCGGCAACGGCTCAGCAGCAGACCCCGCCGAAGCCGACGGCATCGACGCCGACAAGTCAACGTCGGCCCGGCGTCGCACCCGCCGGCGCTTCGACTTCCGCCTCCAACATCGGCGGAACCGGCGAACGCGTCCTGTCTGTCAAGATGCCCGACTGGGCTCAGTCGCTAATCCACAGCTGGTCCGGCGAGTCGGGTCCTAGCGCGCCAATTCTAGGCGCCTCTCGACGCGCCGGAGCGGGCAGTAAATCGGCCTGCGTCATCAATCTGACAGGAGGCCACCAGCCGTTGCCGCCAATCGGAGCCGTCGGTCCGAGGGCGTTGCGGCCGGCAACTGACGGGCAACAACAGCAGCTGCAGCAGCAGCAGCAGTGGCGCGGCGCCACTACTAATAGTAGTCAACAGCCAGCGCTTCCAATGCCGGCGTCGGGCTATTCGGCAAGGCCAGTTGGGCCCATTACAGCCGTCTACCTGCAGCAGCAAGCGATGGCTCCGCCGCCGGCGCCGCCGCCGTTGCCGCAACAACAGGCGGCTCCTCCGTTTGTGCACGGCTATCGGCAGGGCCCGCCGGCGGATCCCGTTGCTGGCTACTCCGGACTGGGCGCCGCTCCGGCACCGGGCGTCGCCGCCGCTGCCGCCGTGCCGCTCTCGCCGGCAGCGGCCAGACGCATGACCGAGGACGAGCGAATACTGGAGGAGGAGACGCAGAAATTTCTAGAACGAATGGGTGTTATCAAGCCTAGCGGCGGCGCTAATGCTGGCGGCGCCGGCCGGGACCGCGACCGGGACAGGGATCGGGACCGCAGCCGGGACTATGAGCGCGGCCGGGATCGGCGCGATCGGGATCACCGGGACTGTTATCGACGCCGACCGACGTCCGGTAGTCGACGCTCGGCGCCTCGCTCCCCCTCGGAGTCCCCGCCGCCGCCGCCGCCGCCGCCTTCTTCGTCGTCGACGTCGCAGCCGGAGCAGCAGCAACAGCAGCGCGTGCCGCGGTCGCCGCCGCCTCGATCGCCGCCGCCGCCGCCTCGTTCGCCGAAACGGCGTCGTCAGCAGTCGGAGCAGCAACAGCAGGCGGAGAAGAAAACCGACGCCCCGACTCCGAGCATCGCCAGACAGCCCAGCCTGGCTTCCGTCGTTGTGACATCCTCGTCCGAGACCGGCGTCAGCGCCAGTTCGAGCTCAAAGCGAGGCCGAGAGCGGCAGCGAGGCCGCGCCAGCAGCGGCTCCGACAACGATGGCAACAGTCGGAGCGGCAAGCGGCCCAAGCTGCTGCAGTCCAATAGCAGTCAGGACAAAATCAAGTCCAAATCGGACAGGAAGGAAGACGGACGAGAGAAAGAGAAAGACAAAGAGAAGAAGCGCCATCACCATCGCCACCACCGCCACCACCAGCATGATCAGCAGCAGAGACGCGACGACAAGAAGTCGTCCAAACAGACGTCGAAGCATCGCGTCGATGATAGCAGTCAGTCGAAGCGGCATTCTAAATCGGCCAAATCCAGCAACAACGCCATTGATGCGGACAGTCCGCGTGCGCTGGAAGACTTGGAGTTTGTTAGCGAGGACTCCGACTTGGAGCAGCTCAACTATACTCATCAGCTGGCGGCCGAAGCTGCTGCGAAAAAGCAACAACAACAGCAGCAGGAGCAGCAGATTTCCAACGGATCTAATGACAAAAAGCGAATCAAGTTAATTCGTTGAGTAAAAGCATGTGTTTCTCTGGTCTTTGTGCGACGTCTTTAACGTTTTCTTGCATTTAATAAATCAAAGAGACTTTAAACGCCAGACCCTCTGCAAACCCCTTCTCTATTCGCCGAAGAAAATAATGATAATTTAGCACATTGTGTTCTGTTTGTGCGTAGTAGCTTTGACTTTGATGTAGCTACTGCTAAGTTCTACAAATTAAAATTAATACGAGGAAAATAATACGCAACAAAAAAAGCGATTAAAAAATAGAAAAAAACAAACCCGAATTGTCTCCAGTTTTAGAATTAAACCTCTGTACTGTACATAACTTTCACCGTTTATATCTATAATGTTTCCATGTTTACCCTTTTTTACTGATTTAAATAGGAAATGTGTACATTTTCTAAAGATTTGCCTTTCATTGCGTCAGCGCTGTCTAAATTATTATTATTTTTTAAGTAAGAAATCAACTTTTTTGCGTCTTCGCCTTTTTAAAAAAGTCAGTTCAACTCTGTTTTACTGCAGAGTCTTTGTTTGCGCGCCCGTGAAACAACTCTTTGTGACAATTAATAATGAAGCCGCCTTAAGGAATAAAGGAATGAATTTAGGAAAAAACTTGTTCTGCGTATCACCTAATAATTTACTTTGCTAATGCACTCAGCGCGCTCTTAGCTGTGTGCTTTTGTCTCTTGCCTGTCTCCGTCTGTTCTTATTTCTAGGAAAAATCGATTTCACTCTCAAAAAAGTTGACAAGCCTTGCGCTTACGAGGCATCGTGAAGCATTAATTCTTCAAAATTCTGTATCATCTCTAATCGTAGTTAATTGCCGATGATTAATTAATAATACGAGGTTAAACGCTATAACAATAATTGGCTAGTTTTAAATAATCGCGTCCACTTATTCCTGTTTATGCGCTAAAATGCCCAAATTTCTAACCTCCTGATGCCGTGGAAAAAAGAAAGATTTTTTAAAAATTGTTTTCATACTACTTGCCTACTTTCAGCAATGATAGTAGAATGATTAGTAGATGTGTCTCTTAAATATTCGATTTGTTAGAAAAAAACTAACATAAACAATTAAAGTATGAAAAATTTTCCCCATTCTGTCTGTCCTCGCTTTATTCTGTGCATTTTGCCTGTCTCTAGAAACAATAATGTGGCTTAATAAACATATTTAGGAATAAAGTAAATATAATTGTTGCCCTTTGCGGCTTGTGAACTGAGGTACTCGCTCTGAGCAGATAGATTTTTTATTGTTTCTTCTAACAGCCTTTTTGTTATTTTGCTAATCTGGTGCGCTTTAACATGACTAGAAATTGCTTATACTTGCTAATGGGATTTTTTTATGCTTAGAGGTTTTTGGTGAATTCGGTTATGAAAGTCCCAATGACCCACCACCCACCGGAGGGGGTTTAAATGTGCTAGTATCCTGAACTAACACATACAAATGTCATTGGCTGTGTAAAAGACTTTCCATTGTCATCAGTTAGATTTACTTATCAATAATATTCCCAAAGTTAAGATTGGTCATGGATATATTTTTTATTTAATTTACTTCTGTATGGGGGGATACAATAGCTGGAAGAGTTTCCCTTCCTCACGTCTATCTCTGGTACTCTCCATATTATCATATGTACTTCGTCCTGTGTCCCTAAAAGTATAAATATATCCCCAAATTAATGCGTATTTCCCTTCAAAGTACTTTAATTAATCTCCCATAGCTTCTGTCGAAAGCGTATCATAAATTTAAGCTTGAATATCTTGTTCTTACACCATTAACTCCCTAAAAAAATCGAGTGCAATATGCTACTATAACTACTTCCAGTAAATTACATGCATCAGATAGCTACTTGGATTTCTGAAATTAACTCTGATGCATAATCGTAATTTTTTAGAATTTAATTAAGAACTGTTATTTTTTATATTTCTACTATGAGTAGGCGTGTAAAAAAATTGGCGTCTTTTTTAGTTCGAGTTGATGACCTGTGACCGCGCGCTCTCATCGGCTATAAGGCTCAACCGCCTAAATTATCGATCTTACGGGCTTCAGTTTTCTCTAAATATAAATAACGTCACCGAAGCGCGCCTCCGGCAAGCTGGCTCTTTAAGAAAACCTTTAGTTTGTTACTGGACACAACAATAACAACTTTTACAGAAGTGAAACGCAAATTTTGCTTATTCTCAGGCTATAATTACAAAAGCCTGCCATTTTACGCATTGCTCCCGCCAGTGGAGGCGCGCATGCTTGTTTTTTGAAACATACAGCAAGTTTATATTTAGTCTACGGAAAAAAACCAATCAAGTTAATTTACACACAATCTACACATGCAAAACATACGTTTAAATCTAAATGTGTTTCATAGCAGCCATTGTTGACTAAGTAGTAAAAATTGGCGAATTTCTAGATAAAAAAACAACAAGTGTAAAAGGAGGACACAGCCCGGTAAAGAATGTGCAACATTTGAGATAACAAACTGGATGAATGAAAAATACAAAAAGACTAAAACTACTATAAGTAGCTTATAAAATGAAACATGGATGATAAAAGGACGGCGGCACTCTGTGCAAATAGAATTCATGTCGTTAAAGTATGAACTGGAAATGAAGGAATGTTGCTTGCAGAACACATAATTGCCCGATCATTGGTTGAAGCTCAAGCAGTTAATAAAATAGCAATTGCAAAAAACTACAGGTCGAATATTTGTGCTAAAAGGCGACAAATGTGTCTATCTACTACTAGTAGTAAAATAAAACTAAGCTACTAAGCAATGCGCAGCTGCTTTTGAAGCAATCTAAATATAATAATGGATGACAAAATTTTCTAACATTAAAAAGTGGCACGTCTTAAATGAACCCCGTTGCAACTTACACATTTATCCATCTCAATGTACATCTAAATTGGCTAGCTGATCGATGTACATAGATGTGCCTAACCCCAATGTACATCAAATCAAACTGGGCAATGTACATAGACCCGACAGACTTAGTGTACATTAATTACCATAACCGTCATATTTCTATATAGGATTACGCATGCATTATGTATAATATGCATGTAAACGTAATTAACAAAAATGATATTTTTAAGGACGGATATTAAAAAAACGAAGTAAAACAATTGACATATATAATTGAAAATGGAATGCAGACAGTATGACAGCCAGACAAAAGCTAGACAATGGACGGGCAAAACACTATAAACATAAAGCATAAAAAGATGATTGAAAAAAAACGGATGGACGGGAACGCGCAGCGTAAAAATGAGTCGAATGATAACTATTAATTGATCAACAAGTGACTCAATGACGCACCCCACGATACAACAAAATCTTTCTCCCTTCTTTTAAAAGAAACAATTCAACAACAAATGCAGACAAGTCAGCTCCAGCTATGGAGGTGCAACTAACAAATAAAGGATAATAACAAATATTTAAGGACAACAATTCGGAATGTTAATTAGAAAAAAAACGATTTTGTTGACACAATGGCCAGTTGAAAATTATCACAATTTTTTTATCTCTTCTCAATCGAAAAGCATACGCGAAAATGTTGCATAATTTGTTTTCTATCACAAAATTTTTGCTTTTCTATGTAAACAATAGTACAGAGGGAAAAACTCACATTAGATATAGACGAAACACACTCATGGAAGAGACGAAATCATAATAACAGAAACAAACAGCAATAATAGCTATACTTTAGTTCAATACGCGTATTTGAGCCTGAAAGAAAAAAGTTCATTCAGTCGAGTTTATCTCGTAACTGGCAATTGAATATTTTTTAACTACGATATGTAAAACTACAGAAATTCTGCGGCCATTAAGAAAGGCGTCAAGTAAAGCGCCAATGCTTCAGTAGGTGCGGCTATCTACCCGCCAATGCTTCAGTAGGTGCGGCTATCTACCCGCCAATGCTTCAGTAGGCGCCGCTATCTACCCGCCAATGCTTCAGTAGGCGCCGCTATCTACCCGCCAATGCTTCAGTAAGCGCCGCTATCTACCCGCCAATGCTTCAGTAGGTGCGGCTATCTACCCGCCAATGCTTCATTGTTCAGCTAGCACAATGAAGCAGCTGATCACATGGACACACACACACACACACAAAAATTAATTATTAATACATTCTACTAAAACACAGCCAATCAAGTTATGACAATCACAGAATTATCACAGCAGCGAAGCCACTTCGCCCAGTAGTTGAGCGGCAGAACCAACACCGCCGCCACTAACGCAAACACCAACAGCTAGCGGAGCTCCGCCAGCGCCGCTGTTAACTGCCGACAAATTCAGCGGCGGAAGGCGTCGAACGGCTAGGCCAGTGCTGGCCGCGCTGTTGTCCGACAGGCGAGGATCCCGACCGCAGACGAATCGGCGCCGAATTCCGGCCGGCGGTCGGGGGTTGGGCGTCGAAGTCGGCTGGCTGCGGAGTGCGAGTGAGAATATCAAATTAAATTAAATGAACAAAAGTACTCATAGGGAGTTTATGACCAGGCAGATCAGACTGTGGCAGAGGGCTATGACCAGGCAGATCAGACTGTGGCAGAGGGCTATGACCAGGCAGATCAGACTGTGGCAGAGGGCTATGACCAGGCAGATCAGACTGTGGCAGAGGGCTATGACCAGGCAGATCAGACTGTGGCAGAGGGCTATGACCAGGCAGATCAGACTGTGGCAGAGGGCTATGACCAGGCAGATCAGACTGTGGCAGAGGGCTATGACCAGGCAGATCAGACTGTGGCAGAGGGCTATGACCAGTCAGATCAGACTGTGGCAGAGGGCTATGACCAGTCAGATCAGACTGTGGCAGAGGGCTATGACCAGTCAGATCAGACTGTGGCAGAGGGCTATGACCAGGCAGATCAGACTGTGGCAGAGGGCTATGACCAGTCAGATCAGACTGTGGCAGAGGGCTATGACCAGGCAGATCAGACTGTGGCAGAGGGCTATGACCAGACAGATCTATCTGTGGCAGAGGGCTATGACCAGGCAGATCTATCTGTGGCAGAGGGCTATGACCAGGCAGATCTATCTGTGGCAGAGGGCTATGACCAGGCAGATCTATCTGTGGCAGAGGGCTATGACCAGGCAGATCTATCTGTGGCAGAGGGCTATGACCAGGCAGATCTGCCTATGGCAGAGGGCTATGACCAGTCAGATCAGACTGTGGCAGAGGGCTATGACCAGTCAGATCAGACTGTGGCAGAGGGCTATGACCAGGCAGATCTGCCTATGGCAGAGGGCTATGACCAGGCAGATCTGCCTATGGCAGAGGGCTATGACCAGGCAGATCAGACTGTGGCAGAGGGCTATGACCAGTCAGATCAGACTGTGGCAGAGGGCTATGACCAGTCGGATCTGTCTGTGGCAGAGGGCTATGACCAGGCAGATCTATTTGTGGCAGAGGGCTATGATCAGTAAAATGTATATGTAAATATAGGCATTTAATTCAGAAAAATGAAGGTCTATCACATTACGTACCTCTAACACGTTTAATAAAAAACACCCTAAGCAAAAGTAATTATGGGAAGGAAGCATGACACTAACAGTACCTATCACTCAACGTGACTTAAACAGTATAATAGCAGTTTATAGTTATTTCTGCCAGCCTCAATAGCAGTTTAGAATTAGCATCAATGTAAGATGACACCCACTAGGCATTGAACATAGAATATAAATGCATTTTGTATAAACAAACCTCTTGAATTTCGCAATATAAACGTAGTAATTGGATATGCACAAAGGCAGCACATCTCCGCTTCAATAAGCTTCAGCCTCTTACCTCGCTCAACACACTAAGGTAAAACTATCGTATTTACTTACCAGTCAGTTGAATAAAGGCCCGAGGAAGCAGCAGGGGCGCCAAGCTGCCTCGCAGCCATCGATGAGGAAGCGCCGAATCCGCCTATGCCACCGGAGGTGCCTTTAACGGCGGCAACATCGAATAGGCGTCTAAGCGAGTCCTCGGACTCGAAGGCTGAGCAAGTCACTAGCACTGTGCTGGAGTGGCCGCCGCCACTGCCTTCGCAAGGTGCAGTTGTCGATGTTGGCGATAAAGCTGACGGCGATTTGGCTGCCCATGATTTGGCTGAGTGGCCTTCGATAGTTTAAAAGGGGGGAAAGGAAAAACCAAGTGAATTTGTGCATCAAGTCTTCTTTGTAATAAATATCTATGCCCGTTTTGGTGTCTGTCAGTCTCTGTCCGTGTTTTTGAGACTGACAATAAATTCTTTCTTACCAGCCAAATCTAGCGGCGGCAGAGCGGGACTGTACATAGGCGCATTGGGCTCGAGCCACATGGAGGCTGGCAGATGGCGACAACGCATTGGCACGCTAGCCGCCGCCATGGCTGGCCGGGACAGTTTATTTGCAGTTCGAATCGATTGTTGCTTCTTCTTTTCTTCTTGCTGGTGCTGTTTCCATGACAACACGTCGTCTCCAAGCAGTCTAGGACGATTAGTTCGACTAAAATCTTCGAATTGGTCATCAAATCCAATGCTATCGTCGTCACGAGCTGTTATAATTGACGACCTTGGCGACGGCGAAGGCGAGGGCGATTCAGCAACGATGGAATTCGCTGTGGTTGGCGTGCCAAGCCCAGAATCTGCATCCATATCAGCCATGGCATCTGGCACTGTATGCTGTCTCATGGACATGACGCCAATGTCCTGAAAAGCAATATTATTATTTCTAGATAAGATGGAATCAAAGGCAGTATTAAGGCAGTAATCAACTTATCACAGAGGCCAAAGTGGAAGAATGCTACAAATTGATTGTACCTAGTGAAAACTGCTATTTAAGATGACTAACCTAGAAAAGTTATTGAAAAAATATTTAAAATCTTGATGCAAAATTGAATCCTAGGTCAAATTTCACAGGCTGCAATTCAAAGAATTAAGATGCTATATTATCTCTATTGCACAAAAAACCTAAATTAGCTATTATGACTTTCTTGTCTAATATGGCTTCAAAATGTCAATTGAAAATTTTTGAATAAATAAAAAACAACAATTCCATAGTTAATAATATTACTGCTTTGTATTTTTACAAAATTTTGCTTTTAATTAAAAAATTATTATAATTATAAAGATAGCAGATTAAAAATTGACATTTTGCCCTACAATTAGCCAGTTAGGGTTATTAAGAGCTAGTAAGCTATTAATTGATTAGACATAAAGAATATAATAGTTGAATGATGCAAAGCAATAAGGAAAAAGTTACAAAGAAAGAAATTGTACAAAATAAAAAATAACTACAAAGATAGTTGATTGGCAATGGATATTTTGGCCAAAAATTAGCCATTTAGGGTTATTAACAGCTAGCAAGCTATTTATTGATTGGACATAAGGAATATAGCAGTTAAATAATTAAAAACAGCTTGCTTACAGAAGTACTATTAATATTATAAAAGATATTGGCCCTAACCTAAGAGTAAGACTGAGGTAAAAAGTAAGAAATGACTAAAAGAAACATACTTCACTTAATAAGCATGCGAAAATTAATTTGATTTGATTTCCCAATCCTGTTAATAATAATCAAAACTGGCAGACTTCTAGAAAATTTCTAAATAAATATTTATTTAGACCTATTTTATTTATTTTGTATGTATTGTAAGCTTCAGTGAGACAAAAAAACGAAAAATGTCAATTTTAGAGTGCTAAGATGAGAAAAACTATAAGTAGTTTTACTTCACTATAATGCCTCCAAACTTTTAGCCTCTACTGACTTTTCGCCACAACGTCAATAGTTATAGTCGGCTACTATTTAGCCTTGTCCAAAAAGACAAGGCTGTCTGAAACCGGCAGTTAACTTTAAAGTTAAAAATGTACAAAATAAGGGTTAAAACAAGTATTAAAAATTAAAATTTTGTTGCAACCCTAAAGTAGACTTACAGCCAGCAATTTACAATAGATTAGTGCACTTTGTAACATGGCTAGTCACATTGAACAAGTTCAAATATTATCCAGTGTAACGATACTATTTTTTTCGGCAGCAATTGCGCGAGCTGAAGTTGCGTAGCGGCAGTATAGCAATTGCTATTTGCAACTCCAAAAAATCAGTCTATTTCGTTTCACACTTTTGTTTCTTTTGTCTATGGTCATTAAAATGTCGGATATTAACGTTCTGGCAACAACAACAATCTAAAAAAGCCGGCAAACAATTAAATTATTGCCGATATCTTGACTTGGTGCCAAAACCATCAACAAGAGGGTACAATGCAGGTTTCTGTCGCAGGTCGTAGTATCCCTCACACTGGCGAACTCCACGTAGATGTCTCTGTCATTCTTCTGATCTTCTTGAGTATTACAAAACCCACGTTCTACTTAAGTTAAATAGCATATCCGTGACTCTAAGTTGTTTTGTCTCTAAGGCAGGTTTATTGATTTATTTAGAATTATGATATCAAAAAAGTTTAGCAATTGGAAATTTTCTCACCATTTCAATCAGTTATTATAGGGATTTGTTAGATAATTGCTTTAAGCATTTTCATTAACACTTTGTACCTTCCAAAGTTTTAGAGCAATTGTCAATATATTAGGCCTACTTTTCCTGCAGTTTACCTGTACATAGTAATAGATTATTGACAAAATTTTATATTTATATGCTATATTGTTCATAATTATAACTATTCAATCTTTAATTTTTTAGTCCAAAATTTTAATATTTTTTAAACAATGGTAATTTGCAAAATCATTAAAGCTATTCAAATGAAATGTAAATGATAGTTATTTAAATGTTTTAAAACTTATTATTCATATAATTTTACAAACTTCAATGTTTAAGTGGATATAAAAAAGTTTTTACTATAAAACTTATTCCCAGTTGTGTAGCATGCAAGTTCAAAAATTTTTTAAATAATAGATTGCTGCATATTACTGTGTTCTTATTGAATTTTGATATCACATTAATTAAATTGATCTGCTTTTTTCATTAAAAGCATGGTGTCATTTTGGCACTGTGGGTCCAAATTCAGGGTGCCAAAAATTTAAGGTGCTATATCATGAAACCCAGAAATTGATTTATTTTTTAGACTAAAAATATGGTATAATTATACATTTTTTGTATGGTAATTTCAGAATTTCAACAACAACATATAATCAAACAATGGAAGGCCAAAAAAGTTTTGCTAATGTCACTTTCAATGGTCAGCCACTGCACACAAGATGCTGGAATATTCCTGAGGGAAGGAAACCAAGGTTAGTAGTCCATTATTTTAACTACAAAGTTTCTAATTGCCATGTAATTATTTGAACTTGTGTCTTATTTTAGAGCAATATTATTTATCGCCCATGGCTTAGGCGAACACTCAGCCTGCTATGACAAACTTGTTGATGCTTTTGTCTCTAAAGACATTGCAGTCTACTCCCATGATCATTGTAAGTTAATAGTATCTTATAGATTTTATTTAAAATCGCAACAAATTTTACTGATTTTTTTACCATGCTACTCATAGTAGAAATAATGGGTATGCTGTAAAAAATGTCAGCAATCAATGGTTGGCAATATTTTTTTCCCAATCAATCAGATGGACACGGCCTGAGCCCAGGCGTCCCCGGCCTGGTGTCCAGCATGCGAGACATTGTCGGCCCGGTGCTGAGCCACGCCAGGCAAATTCGCTCGGCCAATCCTGGCGTGCCAATTTTCATAATGGGCCATTCAATGGGCGGCCTGGCCGCTGTGCTGTGCGCCCAGACCGATCCGGATCTGTTTCGCGGCCTGCTGCTCAACGCGCCAGCCTTGGGGGTTAATCCGGCCTTTGCCCCGGCCTGGAAGATTGCTATTGGCCGCTGGCTAGCTTATTTGTGTCCGCAGATGGTGATGCCGTTCTCCGAGATGAAGGTCAGCCCTGCATGTAGACTCATTGATATAATTCAAATTGATGCGTTTAAACAAACAAATATTAATGCTGTAGAATCCAATCCGCCGCAGGTGGAGTATCTGACCGCCGACGAGGAGATGCGAGAAGAATTGCGCAACGATCCGCTTCAATTCAGCGGCGTCCGCTGCGCCACCGGCCTGTCAATCATTGACGCCATTGACTCCCTGGCCGACTTCAAGGCCGAATTTCCATTTATGGTGTTGCACGCCAAGCCGGACATGCTCACCTATTATCAGGGTAGCGAGCGATTCTTTCAGAGAGCCCTTAGCGAGGACAAAGAGTTTGTTAGTTTTGACGATCTTGGTCATCAATTGCACTATGAGGTACGGCTACGCTTTGTCTGCTTCTGAAGAAAAAAATTTGGCCTTTAGCTCGTGCTTTTCATACGATCTCTTTATCTTTATCCTGTGTCTTTGTCAGACGATCTCTTGAGTCTTTGTATGACGATCTCTATATTCTTTACCCGGTGTCTTTGTGTGACGATCTTTTTAGTCTTTATCCAGTGTTTATGTCTGATGATCTATTTAGTCTTTGTCTGACGATCTTTTTAGTCTTTGTCCGGTGTATTTGTCTGACGATCTTTTAGTCTTTATCCAGTGTCTATGTCTGACGATCTATTTAGTCTTTATACGGTGTCTTTGTGTGACGATCTTTTTAGTCTTTGTCCGGTGTCTTTTTCTGACAATCTTCTTCGTATTCTTTATCCGTTGTCTTTGTGTGACAATCTTTTTAGTCTTTGTCCGGTGTCTTTGTCTGTCAGTCTTCTTCGTATTCTTTATCCGGTGTCTGTCTGACAATCTTTGTATTCTTAAGGCTATTTTTTGGTCCTTTTCAGATCAATTTCTGCTGGTTATAGAAATCTTACAGTACTACTTAAATAGTTTTATTGAGTAGCGCTTAGCAAAAATGCTTTATTATTTATTTTTTTATTTACATCTAGGTGGAGCCGTATCGCACGCAGGTGCGGGAAGCCATGAGCAACTGGATTCTTGCCAGATGTTAAAATTTTTATCTAAGCTACAATTACTAACGACTACTGTTTACTACTAATTACTACTGTTTTGTTTGCATATTACACCAATTGCAAACCATTTTCCCACAACGTAATTGTGTCAGTGCTCAGCCCTACGTTGTCTCTTTTAGATAGGGTCTGTTTTGTCTGTGTTGTCATTCCTTTTGATAATAGATAATTTCTACTTAATTAAATTTTTTACATGGTTAGCTTTGTTATCTGTTTGCTACGCTGGTAAAAAAACTGTTTTTGATTTAAAAGTACACGTGTTTGTCATTCTAATTATACTTAAATCCTTTAACCTGTTATACTTACAGATTTATTATATAATATACTGATCATATAGATGCGTTATTGTTTTTTTGTCTGTCCGAACAAGCTATTTTAAAACAAAAAATCGCTTTATTCAATTTTGAACATTATAGTTTGATTATGACAAAAACTACGCTCGTACATAAATAGTACAAAACACACAGTACCAGTAGGAACATTACCCCCCCCCCCCCCCCGGAAAAGTGCCTGCTTCATTAGAGCCAAAGAAGAGCAAAGTTCAATTGCTGAATATATTGTGAGCTTTGGGAGATTTTCAGATTGATGAGGCGCGCTTGCTAGCTAATCACTTACTGCGAGGGAGTCGAGATGTCAGAAAGTCTTTAGTTAGGACTTTTGTCTTTTTAGATGGATGATTTGGGATTTTGGGTGTGTGTGCAGTTTTTTTAACTTGGCTTCTTCTGGAACATCCTGGTTTCGAGCCCCGAGTCTAGAGGGATCTAGAGGGGAAAATTTTGCCATTAAGCAAGGCAATTTATCCCGTATTGCTTCAGCCCACCTAGCTAAAAATTTGGTAACAATGTGAGCTGAGAAAATTTAGGGCGGTTGCTGCATGTGATGTTGCCCCTCCAGCCAGTCAGGACTGAGCAGATGTACACAGCCCTCGGATGCGCTGAGTAATCGAGATGTTAAACTGTGCAACTGCTGCTTGAAAGGTCGGAGTGCATAAAAATTGTGTGAACCGGTTTCCATGGGAAGAATTGTTCAGTGCGTGATTTTACATCCTCTAAATTCTTCTTGCACCTCAAAATTTGGGGAATAAGATATTGAGGAATATGCAATTTCGGGATTTTTAAGCTTTGGGAGGTGTTTATTTTCACGAAATTTCAACAAGCGGGATGTGGGTCACAGACTCAAAGTCTATTTTAAAATCGACAATAGAAGTGAATTCTAGGCTAAGAAAATTATTTTGTAACTTCCATCCAATCCAAAATGCTAAGTCCCTGTAACACTATACATGTTATCGAAATGTTTAAATTTCCTTTGACAAGAGCGGAAATGTTTGCAGACAAATGATTGCTTCTCAACCTTTCGGGTTCAGAGTTGATTTGTCGAAGCTTATGATTTAGTGTATAGAAACTTGATCTGGGCGGGGTCAGCGCTGTATCAGTCCACCCAGCTATGCGACCGTGTGCAGAGAATGTTCTGTTCAATATTAGCTAGAGGATTTGCTACACGGCTTAAGGACGCAAATGTACAGAAGGGATTTCGGTGGGTCACACAATATTTCATCATTGCCACTGATCCTTGCCTGCGCTCCGCCTCCCTGAATGCCGTATTGAAAAATCCCCTCTTGGGATCTCCTTTCTGACATCGATTAATTGGATTATTATGCACTGAGAATGCTTAAATTAAATAATTGCGAAGCCCAGCTCGATGGCAAAAATCCTCATAAATTATACATCATATGCCTGCCTGAGACCTTGCAACAGCGCTTCAGTGAATTTGATGGACGCAAATAAAATAAATTATGTTTCTAAATTGAACTCACTCCTCTGCTATCACTCTGACTCAGTTTCTCCACAGTCACTCAGTAGGCTGGCCTCACTCCTCCGCAGTCACTCAGTAGGCTGGCCTCACTCCTCCGCAGTCACTCAGTAGGCTGGCCTCACTCCTCTGCAGGTCGTACTCACGTAATCTGACGGAAAACTGATGGATGATCAATCCAATTAACCTGGTCAAGGTAGGTCATGCACATGAGAAATTGTGAATGCCTTCCCCCCTACCTTAGAAACGTGTCTGAAACAGTGGTGGACCCCTAACTATAACCAAGCAGGATTTTTTAATTAAAAGTAAGAGAGATTTTCCTACATTTTTTGTGATGGAAAGAATGTTATTAATGATTTATCTAGATTATTTATGCTGCACAAAGTTTGATCAGTTAAGCTGCTAAGAGGATATCGGTTTGAGATGGTCTAACAGAAAATAAGCTGACAATAAGGCAAGCAGTCAGCAGCTGTGTCTGGTCCTTCTTCTCGTGTGCAGAAATTCAGGCGGAAGTCGCTACAGTGTAAGAGGCAATGCTTGATTTCACGGTCCAATAGTTTTTATTTAATCTAATCCAAAATCCTGCCATGACCCAATAAAATGTACTTAGCAAAGAACATTACTGTATATAGATAGGCTTATTAAGCTCGATTGTGCTTGGACCGGGGGCGCTTCACATTCTCTAAATTTCAGATCCCCTAAAACAGAATTTGCAGGCCACTTCATATTTCCTAAATTTCATATTCCCTTAAACTTCGCATCCCCTAGATGCAAAAGACTACACATTCCCTAAATTACGCATTCCCTAAATGCACAAGACTTCACATTCCCTAAATGCACGAGCACTTCACATCCCCTAGATGCACGGGACTTATCCCCAAAATTCAAGAGACTTCACATCCCCTAAATGCACGAGACTACACATCCCCTTAAAGGGTTGCATTGCATTCCAGTGCATTTAGAGAATGTGAAGTCTCGTGCATTTTGGGGATATGAAGTTTTGTGAACTTGAACTCGTAGTAAGAATCAGTAAAGTTGTAACGATGTTAACAAGCTAAGTTTGACACAAAGAACTCGTTAAACCTAAGGTTACAGACTAAAAGAGATAAAGCACGAAAGCAAAATGAATTATTTAACTGGTAGTTTCAGCCCTCAATCAACGCAACTAAGCATCATAAAGCTTTGGTCTTCGTAAAGCATCTTCGTTTGATCTTAGTAGATTTACTAAGCCAAGCTGGTCTGTTAGAGCAAGAGCACACAGCTAGCCATGCATGCCACGAAGCAAAGTCATTAACTAGTTTATTAGTGTAAAAGAAGCGAATATAAACATCGTTATAGTATGAAGGCACCCACCAGTCCTCTCTCACTCCAACTCTTTCTACAAAGCTTATAAAGGTCTCTTCTGGTTCGCTGACCACACTCTGGGCCAATAGTGAAGATTAGAATTGACTCCAAGGATCTCTAAGCAATAGCATCTGGAGATGGGGTGTTTCGTTTGTTAGAGCAGCTTCTGATCAGGCATTTAGATCAGGAATTGTTCAGAAATTTTCAATTCTTCTGAAGTGAGGTTTAATAATCACTATTGGGACCAATTGCTTTTGAGAACTAACTTACGTAGAAGTCTACGGCAATTCTTGCACAGAAAAAGCGCATGAAGAACGGATGTTTCCTTTGACAAAAAATTTCCAATTCCATACACTAGATTTAGAGCTCCATGGCACAACCCTTGGCCAAAATTAAAAAATTTCTCTGTGTTCGACAGCTGGGCTCAAACTGCAAACTGCACAGACGCAGGATTTCATTTTTATTCACATCGGATCAAAATCAAATCATGCCATCACAAATCCCTCTGCTGCTGTGTCGTCTTCTTCAACTAATTTTGACGTCGCAGCTGCTTGGCCAGCCCCTGTCCCTGTCGCTAGCTCTGTCAAGGTCGTCTTCCCAGCCATGGTTTCCGTCGCAGTTGGAGCCGCCATCGCCTCAGTGCGTCTGCTTTGTCAACAGACCGGCAAGCGACAGTTCGCAGCATCAGCAGCAGCAGCTGTACTGTCGAAATCGGCACTCATTGCCAGCAGGCGACTCCGCCAGTCACATGGGCGGCCGGCCTGTCACGCTGGACTTCCTGTGCTCGCACGGTCGACTGTTTGTCCGCAGTGCCGGCGTTACCGCAATTGAGGGCGAGCTGGCTCGCAGTCTCGACGTGGCGTCCGAGCTGCAGTGGCTCGACCTTAGTGGCAACCAAATTGGCGCTCTCCACCAGCCGCACTTCGCCTCGCTGCCGAATCTGCGCCGTCTAGATCTCCAAGGCAACGCTATCGCTTCGCTCAGCTACACGGCGTTCAAGCGGCTTCGCTTCCTTGTCTATCTAAATCTTGGCGATAATCGACTCGAGGAGATCACGGGCTCAACATTCGGCACTAGGCAGGTTCGCAGCGCTGTACGAAAAGGCGGTCCCGAATGCGGGCTTCGCAGCCTCAGATTTCTTTACTTGAACAACAATCGGATTAGACGCATCGAGCCGAATAGCTTTGAATGCCTCGACGGACTCACTGAGCTACGCCTGGAGCGTAACCTGATTGCCGTGCTGCCCAACTTTGCATTCAAGTGGCTCAACTCACTAACCAGCCTGAAGCTGCACAGCAATCAGCTGGAGAGCGTTGAAGAGTTCGCATTCAGCCAGTGCTGCAGCCAGATAACCAGACTCAGCCTGGTGGATAATCGGCTGGCCTACCTGCCCGACCAACTGCTTGTTGGCATGCCGAATCTCACCGTTCTACAGCTCGACCGGAACCAATTCGACCGAGTGCCGAGCGTGCGAGGTCCCCTGCAACGAATTGATTTTCACCTGCAGCGCAATCACATAACGCGCATTCGACGCAGCCATTTCCTGGCCTGGTCCACCGCCGCGGAGTCCGTTAATTTGTATGACAACAGTGTGCGATGGATTGAGGACGGAGCATTCGTCGGCCTGCAGCCGGGTACAGTTAACCTGGTGCTGCAGAAAAATGAACTGAGCAGGCTAGGCAAGCGAACGCTGGACGGCCTGACTGATCTGAGGTATCTGGTGCTAGCCGACAATCGGATCCAGAGCATCCAGGACGGCGCGTTCAGACAGCTGGTCCGGCTGGAGACGCTCTCGTTGGCGGGGAATCGATTGGCCTACTTGCGGCCGGACATGTTCCTCGGACTAAATCGGACATTCGCGTTGAGCTTGGGTGGCAACCAAATTTCAAGGTTGGCTAATTAGCAGGATTAGATTTTAATGACGATATGGTTGATTGCCTATTTCACTTTAGAGTTCTTGTGACCAAAGTTTCGGAGTGCTGGCCTGGGGGGGGGCTTGTTGTGCAAATAAGACTCGTGAGCCCCATGACAGAGAGGGTATAGAAAACCCTGCCGGTGGGGTACGAAGAGAGGAGAGGCGGATGGCAAAGAGAGATTGCTAATGATTGGCTCCGGGCGGAGCGGAGGGTGTAGGGTTAGACATCTTCGTACACAGTGCTAGCCTGGGGGCTTGTAGTGCAATGTACGCTCGTGACTGCTAATCAATGTGTGACTCACAAATAATAAAGTACAGTAGATCTGTGCCACCAAGGAATCTGCAGAACAGCTAAGATTGCTTTCCCGTTGTGTTTTGGGACGATTTCACCAACATCAAAGCGCCAGAGTGCCTACAGCTCTTTTGATCCTATTTATTTATTGTTTTTGCAAGCTGATTACCCATTTAAATTTTGTTTCAACTGGTAGAAAAATTTTTTAAGGATATCGTGCAATCTTAATGATAATATATAGAACATTCGATTGTTGATGCATAGCCTAATGTTGTTTGTTCCTCCAAACAGACTTCCAATGGGAGCATTCTCCCGCCTGCCCAGCCTGAAATACCTCTACCTGGAGAAGAACGGGCTGGTCGCACTGCCAGCTGGCATCTTCGCCGGTTTTTATCGGCTAAAAAAGCTCGACCTCAGCGACAACCGGATAGCCAGTTTGCATCCGCTGGCCCTAGACAGCCAGACGGAGCTCGCCTTTCTGGACCTGAGCGGCAATCGCATTGGTCGGCTTTGCTCCGAGGCGCTGCGCGGTCCAGCTCCGAGTCTCAGCTTCCTGTCGCTGGCCAAGAACCGGCTGACCCGACTGGACCCCGACCTGCTGGCTGGCCTGAACAGGCTGCGAGTGCTCGACTTGAGCAACAATCGTCTCACTCGATTCGACGGTGACCAATCGGACCCGCAGTTGACTGGCGGACCGTCCCAGCTGCGTACGCTCGATTTGGTCGGTAATCCTCAACTACGCCTCACCGACTGCTCACTCTGCGGCCTGGAGACGCTGCGCCATGTCCGACTGCCTGGCGCCAACGATAGCGACAGCAGCGTCGACCTGGTGGACGGCCCGACGCCCTGCTCCAGACTTGGCCAGCGAGCGGCATGTCAAGATCGGACCCGAGCCAGTCTGGACAAACTGCGTTCGGAAGCTTGCCAACAGACCGGAGAAAATCTTGACGATGATCTGGACGCTGCTGCTGACGGTAAACCGTCCATTCGAGGCGGCACTGCTGCCACTTCGCTTGTCGACACGGAAGGGACATCGACTGCGGACAGCAGTTTGCATCGAGCAATGCTGCTAGTGACTCTGCCAGCTTTGTGCTTGCTACTGCTGACACTGCTGGCTCTCGGAACTGTCTACTGCTGCTGGTCGTCCATGCAAAGACGGCGACAGCGTCGGTCTAGACCGGACGCTAGCGAGCTGTGCAGGTCGCCGTTAGCAGGAACAGCCGCTTGCCGACCTGGACAGTTGATTCAGCGAGGCTACCAGCCGGATGTGAATCTCTTGGAGCTGAACGTCGAGCAGCAGCAGCAGCAGCAGCAGCATCAGCAGGCGCGCCGGCACCGGCAACATCAGAGACGGTCATACTGCTCCTCGTCGGCAACTTCTGCTATAAGTACAGAGATGCCGAAATTCTCGAATAAAGTGTACAGCAACCTGCTCTGACTCATCTTGCCGCTGATTTTTAGCTAAATCGTTTTTTTCAACTTGTTCTGTATAGAAAATAAAAATCCCTATACTTGGGGGAGATTCATTGAAAAACATATTTTTTAGAGTTGGTCTCACATTGTTCGCCTTGTTGTAATAACTCTAAGCTAATCCTTCCCAAAGCTTTCAGCATTTGTTTTAGTAGGGTTTTATATTTTTCTATGACTCGGAGCGTTGATTTGAATTCAGAAAAAACACATCGCTACAATTGCTATCAAGCAATGTGTTTTTCCCACAGTATGAATTTAGTCATGTGGTTCCCATTTTTTGTCAAAGGAATACATTTATTTGAGCAGTTTTATCAGTGCATGATTACATAATTAATTTAATCACATATCAACAATGTGGATGTGTTTGTGTTGGGGCCGTAATTCAAACTTTAGGAATTTTTTAGTTAAATTGCTTGCCTCCGCTCCTTATCCGTCATTCACACTTCCTTGTCAATCTCCACTGAATCTTCATTACGCTTAGACGAGCGTCAGAATTGTATTCCAATATTTTATTAATCATACCCGCCTTTAATTCACTAAGCAATTCGGAGAATATTTCTCATCTAATCCAATAATGCGACTGAAAAATGCGCAGCTGAATTTAATTTGCCTCGCTAAGTGCAGCCAGATAGTGATTAATTAATAAGCTCGTTTTCTTTAAGAAACTGAAAAAAAAGACCTTAGAGCTTCGATTAGGTGCTTCATTTTTCTGTGATGGGTCTATATTGGACTGTGCAATTGGTGTTGGCTGAGAGGAAAGGAAGAGCCAAGAATAAAAAGACAAATCTTTGGCTTCGTATATAACATCACTTCTGATCTTCTACAGCCACTTGACAGGCTTTTCCATTTTTAGCTAGCTTGGAAACTAATGGACTCAGCATTTACAGCAGGGAAAGTATAATAATGCTGAAGATGCAGCTAATGCACTGACTGCTCTGCTTTGCTACGGGCTAATTGAACTCATGAGAGACTCCATTAGCGCTGTCGGATGCTGTGGAGCCTTTTTAGGTAGCTTTTAATTGTCCTATACTTGAATTGTGTATAGGAATGGCCGTTTTTCTTGCTACCTAACCAACCGCTTGCAGCTTATATGCCATTTCGTTTTCTGGACTTTCATTATTATGTGCAATTTTCAACATATTATTATGTAGCTTTTTCTACTAAAGGGCCAACATTTTGTTAGATGAGAACAAAAAAGTTATAGGAACCACTTATAAAAGTAAAATAGAATTAATATTTTATTTTAAAAAATAACGTTATTAATTCAGATAATGTTTTTCAAATTCCTACAGACCAGCTTTCTATAACATGTGAGTTAAATTTTTAGTAACGTGGGACAAATAACTGTTAGTCTCAAAGTTTTTTATGTATTGCGCGGAAAGTTCTTTTGTACTTTGTAGCCTATGGTATAATTTTTTTAGTCAAAGTACTCGTTCTTTTCTTTTACAAACACGTATACCATCACTTAATAAAAATTTACAGTATGAATGCATTCAGCTAATGCTATGAGCACGGATACACTTATTAAAGCCTGTCAAACTGCAAAGTATACATGCACATGTACATTTATAATCCGCAGTGATGACTATGAAGTCATCGATCATACGAATTACATGTACATGTAATTTTGCAGGCATCAAATTCGTCAAGCTTAATTAAATCTTACACAAAAAACTGCCAGGCAGCATTTTAGATTCAGACAGGCGTGCACTTTCTGCACATGATGTTGGATCGTTGCTTCTTGATCTATATAGAAATGCCGACTATAATGTACAGGGTTAAAAGAAACGAAAACCGCGCGTGTTTCCCGGCGTATGGAAACAAAAAGTGCAAGCAGACCAACATTAGAGAATACAGGGTCTTCCTCTCAGAATTTAATTGGCAAACAAACAGTTGCTGTGCGTGTCGCATTCGAGCCCGCCTGCTGCAAGACCTTCTTTTGGACGTCAGAGTGTCTCCCTGCGGCTTCAATAAATATCAGAAACAAAACGGGGAAACATACCCTAGATGACATTCTGCTCACACAATCTTAACAGATCTGCTGTCCGCATGATCTTGCAAGGTCTGCTTGCAGGATCTTAGAAGATCTTAACTTGATCTTAGATTTCTTAGCAGATATGCTCTTTGCGTGCAGATCTTGGAAGTTTCCTGCATGATCTTAAAGAAACCAAGAAGAGCTAGCTGTTACCGTCTAAGCTGAAGTAAATGGTACTGTTCTCTTTCTTTCTTTCACTCTTTCACTCTATTTTGGCAACTCAAAACGGCCGTTATGGCAATGTACGCTTGTATAGCCTATACGGAATGGCCGTCGCCATGATTGTAAGCGCTAATTGGAGTGCAATCAGAAATGCCATTTAAGTGTCAGGGCTACTATCGAGATGGGCAATTAATTAATCAGAGACCTGACGGAAAAGTCAAGTAGTTTTTCGATGTAGCTTTTTAGACGTCTTAGATTAGCACAAATATTAACTATTTCGTGATTTTCTGTATTACAGTAAAATAAAAGGTGAATTATGTAATAACTAAAAGAATTTAATAGATATGGATTACATTTTAAACAACTTTAGTCGAATCGTTTTAAGAAGAGTACTAGTTTTGTTTAAAATGTAAAAATGTAAATTAAAAATTACTCGTTTTGCGCTTTTTTCTTCTTGCACGAAGTTCAGTTAACATCATCTATCAACTAAGTTATCTGACATCTTGATCTTGACTAGCATTTCACTGAATCACTGTCTGGTATACATTTATACATTTGTAGGTATACAGTACATTTATCAAAGGCTATACTGTAAAAGCAATTATACATTTTATTTGTCTACAATAGATTATAGTTGGCGGTAGGCCTAGTAACTAATGGAGGAGTCTGCCAGTGCCAGTGCCAACAGTGCCAGTAGTATGACTATGAGTGCTAGTAGGAGAAGTAAAAGGAAGCGAACTAATCTAGACAAGTTCGCAATCGATCGACTTGGCCGTAGTGTCTATGTGCTACTTTGGTTTAATAAAACCTGTACATTTAGTGAAATTCTCCCAATCAATTGTGCCAAGTTTTCCAAGGTAGGCTCAGTGGCCTAACTAACAAATTTATTGTTACTCTTTAGACTAGAGACTAAAGAATTCTGACACCTTAGTAGTACTAGTACTTAATTTAGAATGCTTTTTATAGTGATTTTATGTAATACTTGACAAGATTCAAGGAATTATCATTTTTTATCCTGCTGCTACTAGCTACTAGCTAGCCAAATAAATGTATTTACATTTTGAATTTAGCTTAAGTACAACTTTTTTATTTTTTTTATTCATATATATACTGACTATAAAGAAAACTTTCAACCAATTTTAGTTTACTGCTGCTGAGAAGCTCAGTTGGAAAAAGGTAATTCTTAATACCCTTGTTATTTTATAATTATATATATATATTAAAGAATGAATTATATATTTGGTAATTAAACTTATTTATTTATTGTCTTCTTACATTTTTATTCAGTTTGCCTATTTAATAAACTATTATTAAACCAATTTTTAGGGATCAACATTTTTTATCAATGAAGATGGGAAAAAAGTTCTTTGCACCATCCTAGTAAAGGATTCATTAGAAGGAAATGTAAGAAAGTTTGCTGATGCCCTAGACAAAAAATTTCAACTTATGCTGACAGAGGCATAGAATTTGACACAGAAGCTGCCATGGAACTAGCTGAAAACATGAAGGGTAAATAAAAGTATCATAATAGTTCCAATGTGTTATTTTAATGGATCAATTATCTTAATTAAGTTATTATTTCTAATTTTCATAATTTTTTAGTGGATGAGTATACTTCTGATTCTAGTATTGATTGTGATCATGATGATGTGGAAAATGACCCATCATTTGAGCCAGAAGAGAGTGTCTGCATTTCAAGCGCATCAGTGCATAGACCAAGCAAGAGCCGTGTTTTGACGTTCTGCACACAGTCTTGGCTTTCATGTGACCTTCACTGGCTTCACGCCTACCCAACCAGATGTTAGCAGTGATGTGTGGATTAGTTCGTTGGCTGCATCGCAAAAGAGAGCAGGGTGCTTTTTAAGATCATTCGATATTCAGGTATGCGGATAAAACTTTGTTTAAACCACACAATGAAGCTAATTTCCTTCAATCGCAGCTCTACGATTAGCTAGCTTATCGATTTTGACACTACCTACCTACCACAATATCGTAATAAAGTACCTATTTCCAAAATTTGGTCCTAAATCTCGAGTACAACTTCCATTTAGTGGCCCAGTAAATCACGTTACGTCCACTCTACCAGTTTCAGATGCTGTTGTACTAATTCATTTTTAAGATCGATGGCTCCCGGCGTGAGTTAAGCTGCGCAGCTGTACTACAAGTCTACAATTTTGGCAGCGCTGCCTCATGCTACCCTGCAAACTGCGCTCATGCTCACCAGTCACCAGCCCGGCCCTTGAACTGAAAATATTCTATTTTTAGACTGTTTAATGCGCATACAACATACTTGTTATTTTATTGTTCTCCAATTTTTTGCTCAATTGTGCTTTTAGGTTTGTAATAATCACACTAATAGTTGTAATTTTCTGTGCTAAAATGAATTGCCCGTAGAAACGAACCGCCTGAAGTGATCAGGCCGCCCCTCACAATCACTTCAGACCACCCCTTAAAATGTTATAAATTTTTCTTACGAATATAACCAGGAGTATTAAAATTTGTCAAATCAAATTTATTACTGTTGAATTTACTATATTTTTCTTTTTTAATTGTTATGCATGTTGGTTCTATATTGTACGCTTGCATCATTATAGTGCCATTGGATCCCTTGTGTGTATTATATATTGTGCAAAGTCTTAAGTCATTAGCTCTTATTATTACTTTGTGCGTTGTTTTCAGGTACTTGTTGTGTATGCTTTCTTTTGTATATTTCCATTGCATACTTGCGTGTGTGTATTATATGTCACGCAAAGTCTCAAGTAATTTGCTTTTATTCTCTATTGTTACTTTTCACATTGTGTTCGGCTCGCTTTTCATGTCGTTGTATAAGCTTTTTTGCAAATTCATTGCATACCAGTCTGAAAGTTACATCGTGTGCTTTTTCTGAATTATTACTACTACTTATGCTAATGCCATAATCGGATGGGCTTTCACAAGACCGAAATTTCATAGCTTTGAAAAGTTAAGGAAAATTTTATGCGCCCAAAAATCTACCAAACCTAACGCTCATCATAAGCATTACTTATTGTATCAAAATTCGGGGAAGACTGTGACGAATCAATGTCTTCAATTTTATAAAAATCGAAATTTCGGTCTTTCAGAGCGACCCCACGTGCATTTTGCAGACTGTTCTGTTAGAATGATTGTTTTTAGTATCTTGTTCACTTACATTTATAAGATGTGCCTGCAAATGCGTCATAAATGTTAATTTATGCTGTGCAAATAGCCCTTTTAATTTGATTTAGCTAATACAGTCATAGTCTACTTATAATGCCCCTTAGTATAAACTGCCTTTTAGAATTACCAAGCATGAAAAGCTAAACATTAAAGTTGTTTCTTATCTAGTTATCCTACTAATGATAATCCTTGTGCACTGTTTTTTTTAATTCTGTTCATGCTTCTGGGTTTACTTGATGCTTGTAATGTGAAAAGTTTATTAATGACTATTAAAATGTAGAAACGTTTTTTCATAAATTTGTCGAAAATAAATACAGGCAGTAAATAAAAATAAGGGTCGAACTGATATGCAGTCAATATTGTATATCAAAACACAATGTTTCCTTGCGCTGGCTATTCAGTTCTTCAGTTAATTTTATCACTATTCAACTTCGTAGCCCATGCAGGTGTGGATCTACTGTTACAAATCATGCAAGCAGATCCTGCAAGATAATGTGGATAAAACAGATCTGCTAAGATGGTGTAGGCAGATTGCCATTATACTTACTTTAACATATCGTAGCATATCATGCATGATCTTAGCAGATCTTAGGCGGCCCAGCAAGATCATAGCAGATCGTCCCTTAACATATCTTAGCAGATCTCGTAAGATCTGCATATACATTTAAATACTGCAGATCATGTGGGCTCTTGCAAGAACGTGTGCAGAAGCTTAAGGCAGATCTTGTAAGAATGGGCAAGGCGATGTCATCTAGGGTATTGTCTTACTGGAGTTGTGCCCACCGCATGGAAAAACTGAAGGACGCTTCAATTCCATCACTGTCACTGTCTGATGGCCTCTCAATTTCACATACTGAATTTATAATGCATGTTGATGTGTTTTGTACTAGTAGTTCAAATTATTGTTTTTATTGACAGGATTTTTTAACTCAAAAGTAAAAAACAGGCATACGAGCTAATACGCTCGTGCATTTAAGCACCCGCCAGGATTTATGTCTGTGGATGCCATTAATGAGCTAGAGTACAGTATTAACATTTTTTGGCCGAGCAATCAGATATTTTAAAAAATCCTTTTTAAAAGTGATTAATTACAGCTGTTGACATACTGTAAGTTACAAGATTAATTACATTTCAGATGGTACAAGCGTACTTTCCAACTTTTTAATGTTGATATACATGTACCATTATGATTGCCGGTGATGCATAAAATTCTCATTGAAATGCTCGCGAATGCTCTAACTGGTGACTGTGTAGATAAAATTTTACAGTTGCACGACCAAGAACATCTTAAGTAGTCAAACAAGGGCCTCTAGTGGTCCTTGCGCACGAAATTAGTGGAGACTTAAAGCCCGGCGCACACGACAATCGACGAGTTAGTCACGACGTACTCCTCTTCGCGAGCGTTGAAATTTCACATTTTATCCAGGCTCCAGCAGAAATTTGACCTGACTCTGCAAAACTACTGCAGCACTATACCCTCGTCATACATAATCAAGTTCAAGGACCACTTGTTAAGAAGTCCTTGATTATAAAAAAGCTTTTTACAGCTTATTATATTAAAGATTCTTAAAAGATATTTCCTACTACTATGCTCGTAAAGCAGTGAAAATTATTTGAACTGTTACGCGTATAACCTAAAATACATGGAGTCACTTGGTTATATTAACCAAAGTAAGAAAAATTGCGTTTAAGCCCACTTAAATCCGTCATTGAAATTGAAACCAACAAAAAGCGAATCAATAGTAGGCGCCACGTTGAAACTATTTTTTGTCAATAATTTTTCATGCTTTGTATGAATTATATACAAAGACATAAATTTACACGTTATTACAGCCATTCATAAAAGTATTTTTTGTCTATCTTCTTGTAGCTTTAAATTTACACCAAGCACGTGATTAATTCCGAAAACAACACTGCTGCTGCGTATAATTTATTCTTCCGAATGCTATAACTTAGCTAGCTAAGGTTCGATTTCTTTTCAATCAGTATCCAATTTGGCTGAATTTATTCTCACGGCCCTGACTATTCCCTTAAATTCCTCTAGAGCACGCTACGCTAGTAATATTACTTTTAGTAAATAATTTCTCAATCGACAGTCACTTATTATTACTGCTAATAGCTAATATATATTTTAATCACAATGCCAGCAAAATCAAGACTGGCAAGATCAAGAAAACAGCCTGATGCTAAGACAAAGCCTCTTGTGGGTAAGAATCTGATTATTTTTATTTTTAAAATGCTTGGGTGTTGTCCTACCTACAAATTCAATCAATTATTATGCTAGGCTAGGCATACTAAATTCTTTGATACATTAATTTATTATTGTTTCAACCTTGCAACCTAAAAAAACAGAAAAATTGATAGTTTGGGTTGGCCAATTATCATCAATACTAGTAAAAATCTGTTTACTTTAATAATAATTTATGCACTATTGCACTTCAAGGCATATTTATATATAGCATAACCAAATTGTATTGCCATTGGCATTAGTTAGAGCTAAAAATAGAGACTCTAGACTAGCCTCTATCTCATGATAAATGGAATACACTATCCTTATTTTAAATTTATATACCTATCATCTTTTCTAGATAGGCATATAGCATTTTTTAATAAAAAAGACAATGTTTTTTATTTTAATTAAAACATAGCTATGAGCATTTAAAGATAGGCCACCATGCAGGCTCCCACTGTCATAGCCACTATGTTTCTAGTGTGGGTGCCTTCTATTTTAGGATCACAGTTGCTATAACTACAAGTTCCAATATTACAGATATGGCAACTTTGTCTTTAGCTATATATAGTTATAGTCAACATTAAAGATATGACAGTTATACCTATAAGCTTTTATATTATAGACACAGCCACTAGGTCTCTAAGTATGGTATTATAGTTTTTAGTCAATATGTAACTATTAAAAAATTCAATTTTTAAAATTGTATAAATGAAAATATGAAAAAATAGTCTTATCCTATGTATCCATTTTGGCAAAAAAATTAGATAAAGATAGATTAAGTTTTTTTATGTTTTATTTGGCATAAAGGTTTGTCTGTATTAATTAATAGATAATATTGTAATATTATTAGTCAAAAATATTTTAGCATTTTGCATTTGGTTTAAAAGAAATATCATTTTATTCTCATATTCATAATTTACATTTTTTATTTTATTGTTTTTGGACAATATATCACTTGCTAGTTTTAGTCAACTATATTTAATTTATAAATTAATTCACCTATGTTTATTTCATTTCTATAGTCTTTGCTTAAAAATATAAAGGCTATTATCTAATTCAAAATTAAATTACCCAATTTTTAGCTTATGATATTTCCTTAATAAGCTTCTAAGGTAAATTGACTTATAATTGTTTTTTAGTATTGTAGGGTTTGCAGTACAAAGCTTAAATTATATTTTCCTATTTTGACTATATTAATTAAAGGAGTTTGAAATTAATTACCTTTATTTGACTTTATATCTCTTAGTTCTAAGTTGGATACACAAATTACTAGTTTGTAACTCATCTTTTATCCTTAAGCATAGGGTCAGCTTAAGTCCAAATAATTATTCTTTTAATGAATAATATGCTTTGTGCTTAGCTATTTATTCAATAGTTGTAGTCACATAGGCATTATTAATAATAATATTATTTTACTATAGATTAGATGGCTTTAAAATATTTGAGTAGGATTAGGATTCAAATTATATTTTTGGCATGCATGTGCAATACCCAGCCAAGCTGGCTGATCCAGCCAGGTGAAATGGGCACTGTCCAGGGTAAGTAACAAATTTAGGAAGGTATGTTGAAAAATTAGGGAGTTTAATTACAAATAAGGAAAAAAATTAAGTAAATCTTCATGGTGGCTTGCAGGACCTTTTCATTTATGAATTTTTTTCCTTTTTGTCAAACATTCTTGAAAATAAATCAAATTGATTGGGTGAATTTTCAAAGTTGCTCATAGCTTATATGTTTTTTTAGATTATGATCCAGGTTGGGAATTAGAATTTATGATGGGAAACAAATTGATAAGCAAAAATAGAAAGAAAACAAGAAGTATTTATGTACAAAAAATTGCACAAGTAGTCAAATTACTACTTCTAGCATAAAAATCATAAATAGAAATAGTTGACATTATTATTTATTGCATGTATTACAATGCATAATTAAACAAAAAATTTATTATAAAATTAAACCTATATTGCTTTATGACACATTGAACTAAAAATTCCATAATTTTACTAAAAAATGTAAAGAACTGCAAACTCAAATAAAATTAAAAATTCCCAGCTTTTAATGAAATAGGGATTGGGATCCCAGCTACCCTGTGATCCCATTTTTGGGATTATGGTTGGAATTGTGTATAACCCAGGGGGCTATTATTTAAATGCATGATTTGTTTTCGTGATATTATATTGACACATTGCTATAAAAGTCTTAGCTAAAATTTGCTAACAAAATACCTAACAGAGTCCAATCAACAAGTTGCTGAGCCAGCCTGGTTTACAGAGCTATACCTGCCTAAGCTGAGGCCAATATTCAAGGAGGCTATCGAATCAAATTCGTCGCATGATTCCAAACGATTGAGTGCTATTTTAACTGCTATTCAGCAAAATGTAAGTCAATATTATCTAATTTCTTATTGAAATAAATTATGCTAATATATTTTGCTTATTGAAAATATGATTCCTAATTAGTGACAAAATAAGGACTGCATTTTGCATGATTTCATGCCATAGGAATAATAAAATGCTAAGCTAGCTAGTTAAGTAAGCTAAGTAAACGATTTGTCATAAGACTTCTTATTCTTAGATTCTTAGAACCAAAGAATGGTCTCATAGAGGGGGTGGATGGGCTAGATACTTTCTTTTGGTTAGAACTTAGAAGGTTTCATGGAGGGGGTGGATGAGCAAGATGTTTCCTATTGGTTGGAATGTCTAATGGAGGGGGTGGATGGGCTAGATACTTCCTATTGGTTGGAATGTCTCATGGAGGGGGTGGATGGGCTAGATACTTCCTATTGGTTGGAAGGTCTCATGGAGGGGGTGGATGGGCTAGATACTTCCTATTGGTTGGAAGGTCTCATGGAGGGGGTGGATGGGCAAGATGCTTCCTATTGGTTGGAAGGTCTCATGGAGGGGGTGGATGGGCTAGATACTTCCTTTTGGTTGGAAGGTCTCATGTAGGGGGTGGATGGGCTAGATACTTCCTATTGGTTGGAATGTCTCATGGAGGGGGTGGATGGGCTAGATACTTCCTATTGGTTGGAAGGTCCTCATGGAGGGGGTGGATGGGCAAGATGCTTCCTATTGGTTGGAAGGTCTCATGGAGGGGGTGGATGGGCTAGATACTTCCTATTGGTTGGAATGTCTCATGGAGGGGGTGGATGGGCTAGATACTTCCTATTGGTTGGAAGTGAGCATCCCACTATTTGTACATGGTTGGGGACCTCGTCCCGTAAGTATTCTCTTACGAGCGTAATATAGTCCTTAATTCAATCCAAGCATATTGATTTTTGATTCCCTAAACCAACAACGCAGAGCGATCGCGAAGAATTCTGGCAGGCTCTAGTCGAATGCGCCAACTACGGATTAACCAGCTCGCCAAAATTGGCCGCCGGCACCGCCATTATCGACTTGCTGGCTAAGACGGCCTTGCTCCAATTGAACGATGCTGCTCAGGCGTCGTCGGTTGCTAAGACAACGGCATCGGTTGCTGAGCCGGGGACCTCGGCTCAAACTTCGGCTTCCGCTGCTTCGGCAACAGCGGCATCGGCTACTATTAATGAGGAGCTGACGGAGGGTCAAGATCTTGATGATCCCGACTGTCTAGCTGGCAGGCTAATTAACCACTGTATGGATCTCAGCTGCACGGCTGACAAAGCCGTTCGTATGCGCTCGGTGCAGCTAATGTACAAAATACTGAGCGGCCTGCCAATTAGCGTGCAAATCAACGACGATACGTTTGATAGAATTCGCGTGAGTGTTTTGAATTTTTAAATTCGGGTTGTAGAGCACTTAGACATTGTCTATAAATTATAGATCCAGTCTAGACACATCTTGATACCATCTAAAGCATTAAAATCCCATCTGGATCATCTAGATCCCATCTAGATTATCTAGATCCCATTTAGATCATCTAGATCTCATTTAAATCATCTAGATCCTATTTAAATCATCTAGATCCCATCTAAATCATCTAGATCCCATTTAGATCATCTACATTCTGTATTTAATATTTTAGATCCCATTGAGATCATCAGAAATCCTTTCTAGATCATCTAAATCCTATCTAAATAATTTAGATCGCATCTAGATCATCTATATTCTGTATTTAATATCTTAGATCCCATTGAGATCATCAGAAATCCTTTCTAGATCATCTAAATGCGATCTAAATAATTTAGATCGCATCTAGATCATCTATATTCTGTATTTAATATCTTAGATCCCATTGAAATCATCTGGATCCCATAGAGATCATCAGAAATCCTATCTAGATCATCTAAATCCTATCTAGATCATTTAGATCCCATCTAGATCATCTTTATTCTGTATTTAATATCTTGGATCCCATTTAGATCGTCTACATTCTGTATTTAATATCTTAGATCATTGAAATCATCTAGATCCCATGTAGATCTTATGCAACCAGATACGCTGGGCAACAATAAACAAGTGATCAAACATTGACGCACAAGACAAAAATTTCTAAAACACCCTTCCAGCACTGCCTCCTCGAACGCGCCTGGGACGTATGCGGACCCGTCCGCGCCGAGAGCCTGCGCGCTCTGAACCGACTGCAGATGCCGGCTCGTCGCGACTGCCCGGTGGTTAGCCTGATCACCCACGTGGCCAAATTCGATCCTAGCGCAGAGGTTCGCCGCACGGCCGTGCAGTCCTTGGCGTTCAGCACCAGGACTACTCCGGCTATTGTGTCGCGCACTCGCGACGTTGACGAATCGGTTCGTAGGGCCGCCTACGATAAGCTGGCTGAGCGGACTAGCGTTTTCTATAAGCTGGACATTCAGTGCCGAGTCACCCTGCTTAGCAGCGGCCTGTCCGACTCGGCGACTTCCGTGGTGACGGCCGCCAAGCGTCTGGCCAGTCGGCTGCTGCAAAATTTCAACAATAGCTTCATTGAACTGCTTCGCTTTTTCGACGTGGCCTTGTCCGGCGAGCATTGCACACAGGTGCGCTGTTTGGCTCGTGTTTTTTTTTGGTCGCATGTTGAGGGTCTGCGATTGTTGCTTAAGTTTAAATGAGGATATTGGATGGTTTGTGAGTTGTGACTGAGTGGGAATCTAGGATGTTTTTTAATTGAGTGGGATCTGGGGGTAATTTGTGACTAAGAGTGGGGATCTGGGATAATTTGTTACTGTGAGTGAGGATCTAGGATAATTTGTAACTGAGTGAGGATCTGGAATAATTTGTGACTGAGATTGGGGATCTGGGATAATTGTGACTGTGAGTGAGGATCTGGGATAATTTTTAATTGAGTGGGATCTGGGATTATTTTTGACTGTGAGTAGGGATCTGGAATGTTTTGTGACTGTGAGTAGGGATCTGGGAAGGTTTGCGACTGATGGGAGATCTGGGATGGTTTGTGATAGTGAGTGGGGATCTGGGGTAATTTGTGACTAAGAGCGGGATCTGGCATGGTTTATGACTGAGTGGAGATCTGGGATAAATTTTGACTGTGAGTTGGATCTGGAATAATTTGTGACTGAGCGGAATCTGGGATGGTTTGTGGTTGAGAGTGGGGATCTGGGATAATTTGTTACTGTGGGTGGGGATCTGGGATAATTTGTAACTGAGTGAGGATATGGGATAATTTGTGACTAAGTGTGAGTGGGGATCTGGGATGGTTTGTGATTGAAAGTGGGATTCTGGGATAATTTGTGACTGTGAACGCGATCTGGAATGGTTTTTGACTGAGTGGGGATCTGGGATGGTTTGTCACTAAGTGGGGATCTGGATCTGGGACGGTTTGTGTCTGGTAACGATATATGACTTTTTTGCTTCTGACGATGTGCTAGTTCAAACTTATTAATATTTTATAAAAGATATTGTTGACTCTATACTCCAAACCCGAACTGCTTTATTGGACCAGATTCTGTCCATCCTGATGCCCGATCAGCTGCCATCAATCATTGAGGAAGTCGCCGCCTGTCTGGACGATCGCCGCCTACTTCGTCCCGACTGTGTCACATCCGAGGCGTCGTTTCTTTGGCTTCGCCTTGTCCGTCTGCTTGAGTCTAGGAAGGAGATTGAGCCTCTGGCTGAGAGGCTGCTGCCCGGCGGTCTGGACTTTCAGCGGATGCTCGGCGATGTCCTCAATAGACAGGTGCTTTTTAGCAATTATTCTTTTATGTTTTTCACAGTTTATCGCCGCTTCCATGCCCAGTGTCTCAGAACGGGGCGCCGTTTCCATTCCCAGTGTCTCAGAACGGGGCGCCGTTTCCATTCCCAGTGTCTCAGAACGGGGCGCCGCTTCCATTCCCAGTGTCTGAGAACGGGGCGCCGCTTCCATTCCCAGTGTCTCAGAACGGGGCGCCGCTTCCATTCCCAGTGTCTCAGAACGGGGCGCCGCTTCCATTCCCAGTGTCTGAGAACGGGGCGCCGCTTCCATTCCCAGTGTCTCAGAACGGGGCGCCGCTTCCAGTCCCAGTGTCTCAGAACGGGGCGCCGCTTCCAGTCCCAGTGTCTCAGAACGGGGCGCCGCTTCCATTCCCAGTGTCTGAGAACGGGGCGCCGCTTCCATTCCCAGTGTCTGAGAACGGGGCGCCGCTTCCATTCCCAGTGTCTGAGAACGGGGCGCCGCTTCCATTCCCAGTGTCTGAGAACGGGGCGCCGCTTCCATTCCCAGTGTCTGAGAACGGGGCGACACTTCCATTCCCAGTGTCTGAGAACGGGGCGCCGCTTCCATTCCCAGTGTCTGAGAACGGGGCGCCGCTTCCATTCCCAGTGTCTGAGAACGGGGCGACACTTCCATTCCCAGTGTCTCAGAACGGTTTAGTCAACTATAGTATACTTTAAAAAATTATAATTTGTACCCAGGTTACAAGCGTCGAACTCGTGCACGACTGGATCTTCCTAGCTAGGCAGCTGCTCCAGCTGTGCTCTAGCCTCGACCTGTCGGACGAATTCACCCACGAGTCGCTGCTCCGTCACGCCCAGGAGGCGTTGAAAACCGCGCCGCTGGACCTAGTCGAGGACCTGCTTCAATTGCGCAAGCGCCTGTTTGGTCGCAGGGAGGCGGACTTTTCTAATTCGGGCATCGAGCTTATTACCGATATTCGAGACGCTGCCAGGTGAGGATTTGGTCCGATTTGTATGATTTGTCCCGGTTGCCTAACCAGTTAATCCTTATAGCATCTCATTAATGACTCATTTATCATGTGATTAGTATGACATCTGATTGTGACACGATATAATCGGTATGAAGCATTTTAATTTTTTTAATGAAAGGATAATTATGATGATTTTCTTTATGAATTATTTATCATATGATCAGTAGGAAATTCTGATTATGAGTCATTCATCATATGATCGGTATGAAATTCTGATTATGAGTCATTCATCATATGATCGGTATGAAATTCTGATTATGAGTCATTCATCATATGATCAGTATGAACTTCTGATTATGAGTCATTCATCATATGATCGGTATGAAATTCTGATTATGAGTCATTCATCATATGATCGGTATGAAATTCTGATTATGAGTCATTCATCATATGATCAGTATGAACTTCTGATTATGAGTCATTCATCATATGATCGGTATGAAATTCTGATTATGAGTCATTCATCATATGATAAGTAGGAAATTCTGATTATGAGTCATCAGTATGTACTTCGGATTATGAGTCATTTATTATAATTAATATGCTTTATGATAGAGTAACTTACTACTCATCAGGTCAGCTGTTGGCCACTTTATCATAAATTATTTTTCCAATGCCCATCAGGGACGCCGCCGAGCTGCCCGACTGCAACGAGGAGGCCACCCCGGAGGACGAGGCCACCCTAGAACGTTGCAACCTCATCGCCTGGAAGCTGCTCTGGCTGTGCGACTCCCGGCGTCTGTCGCCAGCCCAGCGCTCCCTGGTTGAAACCCTGGTGCTGCCGTCCATCAAGCACACGGGCCACGCCGTTCGACAGTACGCCGTCTCCGCCCTCAGCATCGCCTGCGGACGGGATCGCGGCCTAGCCCTCACCCACGTGCCCCTGCTGATGGAGATCGCTAAACTGGACGTGCCCCTGGTGCGGGTTGCCGCTCTAGGCGGCATGTTCGACTGTTTCCTAGTGTTCGGCATGGACACCTTTGTGACCGCGGCTACGTCCGGGGTTCGAACTAATCGGAGCGAGTTGGAGACTGATTTTCTGCAGCTCATTGGCGGCAGCGCCGATGGTGAGTTTTTGTCTGTCTTTTTGTCTTTTTTGTCTGTCTGCCGTGTCTTTTTTCTGTCTGTCTTCTTACCGATGTGTCCGTGTCTGTGTCTCTCTGTCTTTTTCTGTCTGTTTGTCTGTCTTCTGTGTCTTTCTATCTATATCTTTCTGTTTGTCTGTCTGCCTGCCTGTCTGTCTGTCTGTCTGTCTGTCTGTTGTCTGTTGTCTGTGTCTGTCCGTCTGTTTGTCTGTCTGTGTCTGTGTGTCTGTCTGTCTGTCTGTTGTCTGTTTGTCTGTGTCTGTCCGTCTGTTTGTCTGTCTGGCTGTCTGTGCCTGTCTGTCTGTCTGTCTGTCTGTCTGTTGTCTCTTTGTCTGTGTCTGTGTGTCTGTCTGTCTGTCTGTTGTCTGTTTGTCTGTGTCTGTCTGTCTGTGTCTGTCTGTCTGTCTGTCTGTCTGTTTGTCTGTGTCTGTCCGTCTGTTTATCTGTCTGTGTCTGTCTGTCTGTGTCTGTGTCTGTCTGTCTGTCCGTCTGTCTGTCTGTGTGTCTGTCTGTCTGTGTGTCTGTCTGTGTGTCTGTCTGTCTGTGTGTCTGTCCGTCTGTTTGTCTGTCTGGCTGTCTGTGCCTGTCCGTCTGTTTATCTGTCTGTGTCTGTCTGGCTGTCTGTGTCTGTCTGTCCGTGTCTGTCTGTCTGTCTGTCTGTCTGTTTGTCTGTGTCTGTCCGTCTGTTTGTCTGTCTGTGTCTGTGTGTCTGTCTGTCTGTCTGTTGTCTGTTTGTCTGTGTCTGTCCGTCTGTTTGTCTGTCTGGCTGTCTGTGCCTGTCTGTCTGTCTGTCTGTCTGTCTGTTGTCTCTTTGTCTGTGTCTGTGTGTCTGTCTGTCTGTCTGTTGTCTGTTTGTCTGTGTCTGTCTGTCTGTGTCTGTCTGTCTGTCTGTCTGTCTGTTTGTCTGTGTCTGTCCGTCTGTTTATCTGTCTGTGTCTGTCTGTCTGTGTCTGTGTCTGTCTGTCTGTCCGTCTGTCTGTCTGTGTGTCTGTCTGTCTGTGTGTCTGTCTGTGTGTCTGTCTGTCTGTGTGTCTGTCCGTCTGTTTGTCTGTCTGGCTGTCTGTGCCTGTCCGTCTGTTTATCTGTCTGTGTCTGTCTGGCTGTCTGTGTCTGTCTGTCCGTGTCTGTCTGTCTGTCTGTCTGTCTGTTTGTCTGTGTCTGTCCGTCTGTTTATCTGTCTGTGTCTGTCTGTCTGTTTGTCTGTGTCTGTGTCTGTCTGTCTGTCCGTCTGTCTGTCTGTGTGTCTGTCTGTCTGTGTGTCTGTCTGTGTGTCTGTCTGTCTGTCTGTCTGTGTGTCTGTCTGTCTGTCTGTGTGTCTGTCTGTCTGTCTGTCTGTGTGTCTGTCTGTCTGTCTGTCTGTCTGTCTGTCTGTCTGTCTGTCTGTCTGTGTGTCTGTCTGTCTGTCTGTCTGTGTGTCTGTCTGTCTGTGTGTCTGTCTGTGTGTCTGTCTGTCTGTCTGTTGTCTGTTTGTCTGTGTCTGTCCGTCTGTTTGTCTGTCTGGCTGTCTGTGCCTGTCTGTCTGTCTGTCTGTCTGTCTGTCTGTGTGTCTGTCTGTCTGTGTGTCTGTCTGTGTGTCTGTCTGTGTGTCTGTCTGTCTGTCTGTCTGTTGTCTGTTTGTCTGTGTCTGTCCGTCTGTTTGTCTGTCTGGCTGTCTGTGCCTGTCTGTCTGTCTGTCTGTCTGTCTGTTGTCTCTTTGTCTGTGTCTGTCCGTCTGTTTATCTGTCTGTGTCTGTCTGGCTGTCTGTGTCTGTCTGCCTGTGTCTGTCTGGTGGTGGGATGTTTATCTGTCTGTGTTTGTCTGTCTGTTTACCTGTCTGTGTCTGTCTGTCTGTCTGTCTCTTCGTCTGTCTATCTTGCTGTCAGGGGCGTAGTCAGTTGGAGGCCGCGCCCCCAACCAGTTCGCTGACGAGGGGCGTCGGCGTCCCCTTCGACTTTGGCACTTACTTGACAGTTGCTTTAGCGCTTCTCTTTTGATTAGTTTTGGCTCTATCCCTCTCAAGGTGCTTTGACGCTCCACCATGAGCTTTAGTGTGTGTGTGTGTGTGTGTGTGTGTGTGTGTGTGTGTGTGTGTAGCATACAATACGATAGATAGATACATTTTACATACATAGGAAACACCAATAGTAAACTAAAAATCCCGTCCCCCGTGGCTCCCATTCCCAACACCAGACCTGTTCGCTACAAAGCTTCCATCGCAGCAGTCGCTCGCTGCGTCGAGCGCAGTGTCGGTGCCGTCAACTCCGGCCGGGGCCACGGCTGCCGAGAGCACCATCACCACTAGCGAGGTTGTGTCCTCGCTGCTAGCCTACCCGATCTCTCAGCTAGACAGCGAGCTGCCAATCATTCGCACAATCTGCGTTGAAGGCCTGTCCCGTTTGTTGCTATTTGGCCACGTGAACGCGCCTAAGCTGGTGTCCCGCCTGCTGCTGCTTTGGTACAATCCGGCCACTCTCGGCGATCACCGCCTACGCGAGTGCCTGTCCCAGTTCTTTCCCGCCTACAGCTTCACCAAGCCCGAGTACCAGCTAGCCGTGGCTAAAAGCGCCGTCTATTCGTTGCACACTCTGTTCAAAGCGCCGCCAAACTCGCGCCTATACGAAGTGGATCACAATCGCGTAGCCGAAATGCTCGTATTGCTAACCGACGCTAAAAATCTGCGCGACAATAAAGCTTTGGACGAGGCGGCTTTGGCTTCGTTGCACCAGCCGGCGCATGAGGAGTTCGGCCTTTCGCTGGCCAATGAGATTGCTAGGTTAGAGTGGCGGGGTGAAGTTGGGGAAGAATTTAGTTTGGGATTTAACAGATTAGGGAGAACAAGATAAAAAATAAAAGCACGAAAGTGGAAGCGAAGAGAGGAAAAAGAAGGAGCAAAGCAAAGGAAAATATTTTACGAATTCGAGATTGAGTCTAAATAAAAAAGGGGAAGTGCAGAAGACAAATTAATCGATTGTGTAGGGCCCTCGTAGGAAGGGGATGGGGCAGAGATAAGGGGCTGGGGGGAAAGGGGATAGGAGGCAGAGATATGAGGCTGGGTGGAAAAGGGGATAGGAGGCAGAGATAAGGGGATACGGGGCAGAGATAAGGGGATAGAGGGCAGAGATAAGGGGATAGGGGGCAGAGATATGGGGATACGGGACAGAGATAAGGGGATAGGAGGCAGAGATAAGAAGAGGATATTGAGGCTGGGATACAAATGGCATCAGTGGGATTGGGATGTATTCAACAAGCGAGAGGCGAAAAAAGAACAGTTATAAATGTTAGGCAAATACATTAGTATCTATTCCCTTTGCTAGTCAATAAACCGAATACCGCTTAAACACATCGGCTCAAATTATTACTTAATGGGGGATAATTTCAGATCGCCGAACGGAGCCGGCGTAGCCCTTCTAGTCCGCACGCTGGGCCTGCTGCAGATGGGGCCAGCCTGCATGCGACGCGTCCTGGACATCCTGCTGCCCTGTCTGGCTAACGTGCGCGAGCACCATCACTTCCAGGCGGTGTCCAAGTACACCAACGCCGTGGCGGCTCACCTGGGCGTCAATCTGCTGCCCGGATCCGATCAGCTGCCCGCGGCGCTGACAGCCGTCAGAAATGACCTCAATAATCAACAACAAAACGTCATCGCCGCCAACGATTTGGACGAGGACGACGACGACGAAGATTCGACGCTGCTGCCAGACGACTTGCAGGGCAACCCGACGGCCGGTTTCATCGGCCAATTGCACTCCGATTCTTATCGCAAGCGTCGAGCCGGCAGTGACGGCGCCGCTGCTGCCCAGGTATTAAACAGCACCCTGGCGCCAGGCGGAGAGCCCGCGCCCACCCACTCGCCCAGGCCCCAGCCGGCCGCCACCACCAGCGGCGGCGGCAGCGAGTTTCGCACGCCGGCTGGTAGGCCGCCTCAGTCGGCGGCGAAGGCCAAAGCGACGGCTGCGGCCAGCAATCGGAAACGGGCATCGACGTCTTCTAGAGTGTCGGTTAAATCAAATAAAAAACAGCCGCGGCAAAAGCAGAAAGCTTTAGAAAAAGACGACGGAGCCAATTCCGAAGATTCGATGAACTCGTCGTTTCTAGGCGGCGCCTCGGCTGCTAAAAAGCAGCGACAGAAGTCTACATCGGATCAGGATGTCAACGATGACACTGTGGACTCATCGACGTCGACTAAAGCTACAAATCAGCAGCGTTCTTCGGCTAGGCGCCAAAGCCGCGCCGCCTCTCCTACGACAGCGCCTTCGGCCTCGTCAATCACTGCGGCTGGGCGAACTCGTCGACGTCAGAGCGTCGTCAATGACAGCGCCGATGTTGGTGTCGGTTCGGCCGCCGCTAAGCCGCCTCTGCCGCCGACGACAACCGGGGCTCGTCCGGCTCGCCTCCGACAACGCGTCGCCTCGTCAACTTTGAATAGCGAGGAGAGCTTCAGTAGGGTGTCGGCTGACCGGCTTGACGATACCGTCGACGACGAGAATTCGATCGAGTCCGCCGCTGCTACGCCCAGGCCGACGTCGGCTCGGAAGCAGCGTAGCGATCTAGGGGAAACTAGCCGACGGTCGAGTCGTTCATCTCGGTGAGTCCTAAAATTAAGTGCAAATCTTAGCGATACCCTAGCGGCACTCTAAGCGACACCCTAGCAGCACTGTTAGATAGACCCTAGCAACACTCTTATCTACACCCTAGCAACACTCTTAGCGATACCCTAGCAACACTCTTTGAGATACCCTAGCAACACTCTTTGAGATACCCTAGCAACACTCTTTGAGATACCCTAGCAACACTCTTTGAGAACCCTAGCAACACTCTTAGCGATACCTTAGCAACACTCTTTGAGATACCCTAGCAACACTCTTTGAGATACCCTAGCAACACTCTTAGCGATACCCTAGCAACACTCTTGGCAATATCCTAGCAACACTCTTAGCGATACCCTAGCAACACTCTTAGCGATATCCTAGCAACACTCTTAGTGATGCCCTAGCAACACTCTTAGCGATACCCTAGCGACACTCTTAGCGATATTCTAGCAACACTCTTAGTGATACCCTAGCAACACTCTTAGTGATGCCCTAGCAACACTCTTAGTGATGCCCTAGCAACACTCTTAGCGATATCCTAGCAACACTCTTAGTGATGCCCTAGCAACACTCTTAGCGATATCCTAGCAACACTCTTAGCGATACCCTAGCAACACTCTTAGCGATATTCTAGCAACACTCTTAGTGATGCCCTAGCAACACTCTTAGTGATGCCCTAGCAACACTCTTAGTGATGCCCTAGCAACACTCTTAGCGATATCCTAGCAACACTCTTAGTGATGCCCTAGCAACACTCTTAGCGATATCCTAGCAACACTCTTAGCGATACCCTAGCAACACTCTTAGCGATATTCTAGCAACACTCTTAGTGATGCCCTAGCAACACTCTTAGTGATGCCCTAGCAACACTCTTAGTGATGCCCTAGCAACACTCTTAGCGATATCCTAGCAACACTCTTAGTGATGCCCTAGCAACACTCTTAGCGATACCCTAGCGACACTCTCGGCGATATCCTAACAAAACTCTTAGCGATACCCCAGCAACGAAATCAACTCGAAATAAAAAATTACCCGATTACAATGTCTAATAAATCGTAAAAATCATGTATTTCCCCAAAAAATATCACCTATTTGCAGCTCTCGGGCGCCTTAAACTGATAGAATCGGTGCGAGCGGTGTGGCAATTTTCAAGTGTGACCCAATGCGGGTCCTCTGACACGCTTTATATGCAATGAACTGCTCCGAATTTCTCCTGACAACTTTTTCCCACTTATTACACCTAGTTATAATACTACTCTTAGTAGTACCCTCTATCTTTAATGCTCCTTTTAATACCAATTCTTAATACCAATCTTTTTAATGGATCAATTTCTTTAGTTTCTCGATTACACTGGTATCACTTACACAGCACGTTGGTTTATATATTAAACTTCGTATTATTTGGTTTATAATTGTTTAGTCTGGGTGATTTTTAGGTTTTCCTATTTGTTTATGTAACATAGTTTTTAAAGTTACTGTAGCAATTATAGTTTTGGTTAATCCCTAAGATTGGTAACGTCGTCGGCCTGCTTACGGCGTTGAATGTGTATTTATCGCCTGTATAACTATTTGCATTCTGTATTCTGCACAACTATTTTTTATAATAATAGTTTGAATATTCAGCAATAAACTTGAACTAAACAAGCAATGTCTTTACCATTACGCTCGTAGTAGCTCTTTGTGTTTCAACAATCTTTGAGTGCGTATTTTTGCAATGATTTTTACCAACCGTTTGCATTCTGTTTAGTTTAAATGCCCTGTATTTTTGTTTTCTTACCGCTTTTTTTCTCAATTTTCCTCAAAACCATTTACTTACTTCTCTATTTTTTCCTCTCAGCATTTTTATTATTCATCGTAGGTTCTGTCCCATACTGGCAGACGCATTTGCGATACCAATAATTAAAATACAAGGTGCTGCATTGGTTATAAACTTTTTGTACGTTAATTATCCTTTTCTATTATAATAAAATGTTATTCCCTTTGTTTTGTTTATAGCATTTTTTCATTTTCGGAGAAATTAGCAACTCTACAAAATAAATAACCAGCAAGCAGGTTAATTCTGAAATTCTTTTTTTCAAAACTTTAGAATCGGCCTGCTGCAGACAAAAAACATTTCTTTTGGTTTCTCTTGGATTATCTTGTTTAGAATGTTTTGGTAAAACGAATGCCTACATGGCATATGAATACAAAAAATTAGCATTTGCATAAATCACAAATACAGTATAGTACAATCAGTAAAATTAAATTTGCACACAATGCAGACAGTCGGAATTCATTGTTGGGTTGCAGTTTAGTAAATGACTTGTCGGATCAGATAACAAGTGCTCCACTGAAATGAATTAAAATTCTACCCTGATCAAGCTGAGCTACCTTGGGGCACATTTTAAACTCGTAATTATTCAAGACTAGTAAAAATATGCACAAATAATTTACATGTATTTGTTGCATCTATTTATCTAATACAGAAAGTTAGAGGAAAATTGCGCTAATATCGAGGCGTACGATTTGTAAATAATTGCTGCTGATCTTGCCGCTGAAACTTTGGCATCCTTTGAATTTAAGTCAATGAGCTACTCTTAATTATCTTCGAAATAAATAATAGCAAGGGCTGTTGGATTTTCTATGGGTGTCTGGAATACAAGCGACTGGAATCACAATTTTCTCACAAATAATGCAGGCTTTTGCGAATTAATCGTTATTAACGAAGAAAAATGTAATCGGTAAATCAAGGATGCTAGTTTAAAATCGTCTGATTTCTAAGAAATCTTAAAACTGGACCTAACACAACCATTATGATTAAAATAGCATGAAAACCTCCCCTTCTACTATACCGTCCGACCTCGAGAGGTCAAGCGCAAGACCAAGTCTTGGGGAACGGATCTTTTTTGGTGGGTTCGAGTCCGACAACGGTCAACATTTTTTCATGATTTGATGTAAGATTTCAATTTAGATACTTACAGGTAGCATTAGTAAGTAAGTTAGTATTTAAGATGCTGTCATTTACTTTTGTGATATAGAACACTGAAATATGTTTAAGCTTGGCTACCCTTGGCTTTGCGATTAAAATAACCCGATATGTTTTGAAATAAATAAAATAGAGCAAGGCATAGACTGCACAGAAAAATAAAGCTTTATTGCCTGTTTTTGCATGTTTTTTTCTTGTGCCATGGTTTTTTGTTCATACAAAATATTTTTTCAGACTTATTTATCTTTCCATCATAAGAATTAAAGTTTTGTAATTTTTTAAAGAAAAACGTGACCTTTTAATGCATTTCTTATGGCAAGGTCAGCGGCATTAAAACAAAAGAGCCTCAATTTAGTGCTGCGAATTAATTTCAACCTTTAGCACGTATCACGCTGCTCTTAGTAGTTTGACGCCCATTAAGGTAAATTAATCTAGGTTTGACGGAAACGTTTGCTTTTTATTGCCGTATAATTGCCGTCCCATTCCTAATTTTTTTAAATATCTTTTTCTGTCTCTAGTTGACTTTCTGAATCAATTTTTAAGCAAAACACTAAACTGGCTTTCCTTAGCATACGAGTTGCAATGACAGCTGCACTTTTCTTGAAACCAACTTGGGGATCTTTTGTTTTAATGCCGCTGACCTTGCCATTAGAAATGCATTAAAAGGTCACGTTTTTCTTTAAAAAATTATAAAACTTTAATTCTTATGATGGAAAGATAAATAAGTCTGAAAAAATATTTTGTATGAACAAAAAACCATGGCACAAGAAAAAAACATGCAAAAACAGGCAATAAAGCTTTATTTTTCTGTGCAGTCTATGCCTTGCTCTATTTTATTTATTTCAAAACATATCGGGTTATTTTAATCGCAAAGCCAAAGGTAGCCAAGCTTAAACATATTTCAGTGTTCTATATCACAAAAGTAAATGACAGCATCTTAAATACTAACTTACTTACTAATGCTACCTGTAAGTATCTAAATTGAAATCTTACATCAAAGCATGAAAAAATGTTGACCGTTGTCGGACTCGAACCCACCAAAAAAGATCCGTTCCCCAAGACTTGGTCTTGCGCTTGACCTCTCGAGGTCGGACGGTATAGTAGAAGGGGAGGTTTTCATGCTATTTTAATCATAATGGTTGTGTATTATGCATGTATTACCCAATTGTTTCCTCTACCCGAATGCAAATACAATGTAAGCAACCGAATTAAAACATTTTTCGAACGAAAAAAAATCAAAGCCTATTATTCTTACAATGGATCGCAGTACTTTTTGCTTTTGTGACAAAAATTACTAAAGTTAATAATAAATTTTTCTAAGAGTTTTTATACGTACGTAGCGAAGAAGAAACGATTGTATTGTATTGACATTTTAGTGGAAAGAAATCAGTTAATTACATAAAAATATAAAAAATTTTGCCCTTCTAATTCAGACTCGTTTCTAAGCAGAAGTTCTGGCAATGCAGTTCTTACGCAATAAAAACAACAGAAGTGAAGAACTACAAGAAGTTTTATCCAGTGAACATGAGCTTGCTTCCGACACTGATTCTGCAGCAGATGATGCTAGTGTCTCAGATAGACCTAGACTTGCTACTGACATTGAGTTTGATGCGAATGTATCAACTGATAGCCACCGAACACTTTCAACATTTTCAGGTGTATTTTGTCCTGTAGCATTATCTCAATTCAGTACCCTGCTTTTCATGCGAATGGGTAAGAATACAAAAATCATGCATAAAGAATGCAATAATCTATTTCATCGATTTCTTTGGCTTTGTATATACTTTCCTCGCCAATGCCAATAAATTTGTTTTAAAATACTGATATTTTGCTCTTAGATTACATCCTACTTTTACTCGTAATATATTATATCTAAAAATAAAGCACTAAATGCATAAGTATTTTCCAATTTTCTAATTTTGAATAATAATATTTGGATGCTTCAAGTTATTTAATGAAATGAAAAAAATTCTAATAAATTTTTTTTTAAATAATATTTAATTGTACCTAGTGGTACTAATTTGAATGTAGAAATCTATGCAGCTTTTTTATATATATTGATAGTCTTTGGTTTTTGAATCTAATAGTTAACTAATATATAGTTATATAACCTTTTATGCCCACAAAATAGTTTTTTTATAATCTTTGTATTTTATATTTTCTTTCTGCGTGTGAATATTTCATTAAATTAAAACATTTTATTTGGTTAGTAGTTTTTAATTTTGATAATAAATTAGAATAAAAAAGAACTAATTGTACAAAAATTATAAGTATATTTCCTTTTTTATCATTCAGGTTTTGTCATTGGACAGTCTGGCTCAATTCAATTTGGAATAGAACTGGTACTAGCCTACCTGATTCTACTGCTCACAATACTGTCAATTTGTGCCATCAGTACTAATGGGGAGATTGCTGGTGGAGGCGTCTACTGTATCCTTTTTACCATTTTTATTTTAATTGGTAAAATAAATTGATATTAATCCACTTTATGCATTACTTACATGTGAAAATGTGAGTTATTGCATAAATAATCTCTTGATAATTTTTGTTT
>CATNEM010000310.1:207500-262500 GCA_950096795.1 Macrostomum cliftonense | reverse complement strand
ATATAGGGGAAGGGGGCAAGTGGCTCGGCGGTCTAGCGCGTCTGCCTTGTGTGCCACTGGTCCACCAGGTTCGACCCCCGCGTTGTAGGTTGGCTATTGGCGGTTTCGTGTGCAGGGTCACATTAATTTAGGGCCTTGTGCACGAATTGGCTGGGCTATGGGCCAGTTGTGCAATTTACGCCCATGAGGGCAACCCCCCAAGCCATAGAGAGTGTACATTCCTGGAACCACCGCTTGTACGCCCTACGTGAGTGCGTGCCTGGATGCCGGCCTGTGTGTGTGTCAATGCCTGCATGCCGTATTTAGTGTGACTGAACGCGCTTCAGGAGTCAGCGCAATGGACAGTCATGCCGAGTCGCTGGTTGTGGGACGATGTCGCTTTAAGCGTCAAAGTGCCTGCAGCCCTCCTGTAGATTTAGCTTTAGCTTAGAATATAGGGGATATTTAGTGGAAGTTGGGAATATTGGGTGAAAGTTAGGGATATTTAGTGAAAATTCGGGATATTTGGTGAATATTGGGGATATTTGGTGAATATTGGGGATATTTGGTGAATATTTGGGATTTTTGGTGAATATATTTGGTTAATATTGGGGATATTAAGTTAATATTGGGATATTTGGTTAAATTTTGAGGATATTTGGTGATAATTGAGGATATTTAGTGGAATTTTGGGATGTTTGGTTGATATTGGGTATGTTTGGTGAAAATTTGTGATATTCGACAACCAATAAAGGATATTTCATGAATATCGGGAATATAGAGAGGCAGTTCTAGAGAATTGTTCACCTATCAATGAGTAGCTAGGATTAGTCTGATGAATTTTGGCTCTGGAATTTTCTATTCTAACTGATTTAGAGCGATTTTGTATTCTTACTTTAAAAAATTATTCATTGGCCATTTTTACAGCACTTCCGCCTTGTGCTACTTCTAGTAGAAAATTTAAGATTTTTTTCAGCGCATTTTTGACGTTGTAGGTTCTCGGAGAAAATCAAGCCGCCGCCGCGTCGCTAGAACGGGGCGGTGAAATCACTCGCCAGTATTTGACAGCCGTCAATCAGACTATTCGATTGCAGAGTCCCACAACGGCGGCTGTGTTCATGTATCTGCCCAGGCCTCCGATGGATCCTGCGTGAGTACTTCGAGATTAGTATTTCGAGATAGACACTATGCTAATATATAGTTCTAATGCTAATATACACTAATAGGATCAATCCTAAACTGTTTTTAGAAACTTCTATATTAACTAACCTTACGAGTTACTCACAAAAATATTTAGAATCGACCATTCGTCAATATTTATTGAGAATCAAATATACGAACATGAATTGACTTGCAAATCAAACCTACAACCGTCAGAAGGTGCTCAAAAAATTTTATCGCTCAGTTTTTGTATTCTGATCATTAATTGATGCCCATCTAAAAATCACGAGAAAAGTCGGTCATATTCGAAGTTTTTTGACAGATGACGTAAGCGATCATGGTTTTTTTGCTATTTTTAGCATATGCCGTAAAAGATGATGGTCTGTTGCTATTTTTAGCATCTGACGTAAAATATTTTGTTTTGTTGCTATTTTTAGCATATGACGTAAAGGATAATAGCTTGTTACTATTTTTAGCAGATAGGGCTAACTCTTTATAACGTATCGCTATTTTTTCTCCGCTAGATTGCACACCGACTATCTGGAGAAGCTGGACATTCTTACAAAGGACCTGCCGCCCACAGTGATGGTGCACGGACTGCACAAAGTCGTGTCGCGAAATCTTTAACGTCTATATCATCATTTCTGTTACAGTTTAATCTGCTGCAAATATTTGTTTTACTGCTGCCACGGTGTTAGTTCACCTTATCATTATAAACATAAAATTAAAGCATATGCTTTTCATCGCATAATTTTTCCTTCTCAATAATTTTTTTCTCAATAAAATCTCAATAAATCATCTTACTAATCAAGAAGACTGATACTCTGGATTCTTGCATCGCAAATTTTTTTCTATTTTTATTCATTGGTGCTAAATTTGCCCTGATTTTTTTATTTAAGGTTTTCAGTCAATTTATTATTAATAATTTTGTTATTTTTATGGTTCAGCCATAGTATAGCTTCAAAAGATGATTCGAAATCATAGCAACGACTAATTTGGGCAAGTTCGAGTCTCATTTTGCTAAAAATTCAAATTCGATGCCCGCGTGTTTTGATCTCCACAAAATGTCCAATTTTTTAATTCTCTTTAAAAGTTGCAATCTGGCAGCAAGGATAGTTACTCGATTTTTAAATAGATTTTTTTCCTCTGTTAGATAGAATGTTTTATTGTATTAATTTATCTTTCATTGTTTTTGTAAAAATCTAAATCCTGTGCCACTGAATGCTAAATCTTGCACATCTGCATTCATTTCGGTTGATTAATCTACGTTTTGAATGGCCCAAATTGTCGACAATATTTTTCTATTTTGTTTATACACCAGAATTGATTATTTTTCTTTACCGTTAATTTTATATGCTGATTAACAGAAAAATTTTCTTTAACAAACAGTACTTTAGTCCATTAATTTTATTCAAGAATGATGTTAAATTTCAAGAACTTTAAAAATTTGTTAAATTGCTGAAAATCTATCTTCAAGGCAAAATAGTCTTGCCAATTTTTTTCTTTCCATTTCATCTACAAACCTATTAGTAATTATTTCCAGATCTAATACGTTTGTTTATTTACTTTGAAAAAAAATTAAGCCTGTATAGTCGCAAATCAAAAACTCACAAGGGTAGTTTAAATTATAGCGTAAAATTACTGCCAAAAACGTTGCAGGTCAATTGAATGATTTATTACGATTCAAACATACACGCACGTACGTAAAGTATATATTCTTATATTTGATATAATAAATCTTCGTGATCTTCAAGATTAACCTTCTCCTATCTGATGTTCCCTAATAAAATTTGCTCTGTCTGGGCCTAACAAAACAACCCGGCTTTGCTTTTATCAACCCATGCAAAAAAAAAACTGCTGATGCTAAAAATAGACTTTATTCAATGCAGCAGCAACTACGACCACCTCACTCCATGACCTTGAGGTTTTTGAGGATTTCCGTCGCTATTGTGGAACGAAATAGTGCAGATAAGAATGAAGTCTATCTAAAGCGTTTGTATGGGCGCAACCTTGGTAATCACCGGGTCGTTTCTAACGGTTATATGGCTGTCACGTGATGTAACTATTAGAAACGGGCGAGTGATTCCAAAAGTTGTGCATATATGCAAGTTATAGCGGCTCGAACAGCTGATGCTATAAAAAGAATTATTTTACAACACCAGCTGCAGCCCACCTCACTCCATGACCTTGAGATTTTTGGGGAGAAGGGTTTTCGTCTCTCTAATCGCACGAAAAGTACAGATAAGACGAAGCAAGCTAGCTGTAATCACTCCAGTAACCAATGCTAAAAACAAAACACTAACTAGATACAGTAACTGCAACCACCACATTTCGTGACCTTGAGAATTTTCGAGAGTGTACAAATTTGCTTCGCTCCGAACTGCCTACGATCGACCCATTGCGTAACTTGGAGCTATTATTTTTTAATCCTTCACTGGACTATCTCTGCAAAGTTTTCCTTTTATGAGTCAACCCAGCAACCAACCTAGTCTGAGGCTGAGTCTTCGGTGTCACGAAACAGCTTTGGAACTGCTGCAACATTGCGCTCATCGACTGCCGAATTAGGTGACGGTTCAACAAGTCGCACAATCTCGTCGGCTTCCGACCAGGGCTGCGGCTCGCCAGACACCATGCAGTAGTAGCAGGCGACAGTGACCGCGTGCACGGCCGCTGCCACCAGGAATACGGTGCGCCACTCCTCCACTGTGCCGCGTCTGGCCACCCGGCTGGCAAGAATTGGCGATATTACGCCTGGGGAATTTGCGGGTAACGAGTTTTGTTAGTGTGCTGGCATTTATTCCGAATACATTAGCGACCCGGAGCTCTTAAGCACCCGAGCTATAGACCTTGACATCCTTGGGGAAGCAATAAGGATATATACAAGAATATATATCCTATCGCTTCGCTCGGAGATTCTGTGTGGCTCATCTCCTCGTTTCAGGCAATTCTTCGCATGTATTCCCCTTTACCAGCACTGCATGAACTCCTAGGAGATTTTGCTTATTCTCCGCTGCCAAAAGTGCATGTTGGCTGAATCCGTAACACTTTTGTCTATGGTAGCGGAGATAAGCTACTAAGAATCCGCGCAGCCAAAGTATACCTTTTCAACTTCAAGTCTGTCAAAAGTAACTTCAAATCTGTCAAGGATAGCAGAAACGCATACATTCAGCTCGCAAACCGAGTGCCAACTAAGTGTCTGTGGCAAAGAACCTCAGATCAATTCTGTCACAAGTAACTTCAAATCTGTCCATAGGAAAGATTAGGGAGTGGAAATTTCTGGGGATAGAAAAAATGACTGCAGACTGACTAAACGTTCGGCACAGGAACTTAATGTCTATGGCAATTCTCAAGTTAAAATCTGTCTAAATTGTTTGACTGTTAAAAATAAACGGACTTGATTAATTGAAGACAGTTTTGAAGTTACTTGTGACAGAATTGATCTGAGGTTCTTTGCCATAGACACTTAGTTGGCACTCGGCTTGCGAGCTGAATGTATGCGTTTCTGCTATCCTTGACAGATGTGAAGTTACTTTTGACAGACTTGAAGTTGAAAAGGTATATTAACGAGATAGACGATGCATACAGGCAAAGGGGAATACATGAATAATAATACACTGAAACGAGGAGTTTATGACATAGACTATCTCCGAGTTTCTGAGTATTATTCAAATTTAATACACGGCCTGTGAGCCCCTGGAATCTATTTATAGCAGAAAAGAATCTCCTGCGGAGAAAATAATCTCCGCTCCCTATGTACTAAAACCAAAACTAAAACTTTTGTCTATGGTAGCGGAGTTACAACACTGAGTAACTCTGCTAGCTTAACACTAGCGAGATAGCAAGGCGAACAGGCAAAGTGTATTATATTACGTAAATCCCATACCGGATACGGTGCCGATGCCGTTTGAAAATCCCATGAGGAAGCCAGCGAATTGGGGCGCAATATCCAAATGGTTGACCCCGTAGCCGGACATGCCCAGACCGGTGAATCCGAAGCCCAGAGTCAGCAGGCCTGTTGACAGGTAGGCGCTGCGCGACAGACCCATGACGGCCATGCACACCGCCATGGTGCCGAAGCCGATCGTGTTCAGCAGTCGCCTAGTTGATGTTGTGCTCAGCGTCCGGCTGCGAAGCTTGTCAGCCAGAATGCCGCCTATGGGAGGTGGCGGGGTGTTGAGGAATGACTGGTTTACGGGACTAACAATGGCTTGAATTGTGTCCACGCAGCACGGGTTAAGTACTTGCTTAATCGAGGGAAAGATACCGCCCGCACCTCCTCACAGAGCCCGATGATATCTCTGTCATCAATTTTCTCCCGGCTAAAGTGCAGCCCCCATCATAATTAGATGTGGACGCACAAAGGCGAACAAAAACCACAGTCACAAGGCTGTCTCCATCGTAATTAACAGCGACCATCTTCTCCGGCTCGAATAACTCGATTTTTAAACCTCTCCCCCTCTTTCTTGCTCAACGGCTGACCTATCTCGTACTCGTACTTTAGCACGCCAAAACTACTTCCCGTAATGCTTCACTATGAGTCACTGTCGCCAAATTTGACCCAAATACCAAACACTGGGCCGTTCTCAACGCAAAATTCTCGCTTCGCTAAGCATCTCCGCCAGATCCGTCATGGACCCGCACTCTCCGTTCCAATTAACTGTTCACCTTCCTATCTCAATTTTTTGATCTGTTTCAGAGTCAATCAGTCAGCTTCCTAGGTGGGTTCAACTGCGAAGTTTAGTTCAATGTTGAGTATTAACTGCTCTACTATCATTAGCAGTGTCCACTATAACAAAAAAATTGACCCTAAAAAGGGCCGTTTTCTACAAAAATTTCAGTTCAGAACAAAATCTTAGTTAAACCCTCTACTGACCCACGGGTGTGAGGCCGGCCATGAGCAGGAAGGGCGCCATCAGATGCAGCCCCACAGCCTCCGAGTCCAGCTGGAACACCTTGGCGTAGTAAGCCGGCAGGCCAATTGTGCTGAACTGGAAGGTCCAGTTCCTGCCTATGTTGGCCAACACGATGGCCCAAACCGGCCGTGATGTCAAGATTGATCTGATTGGCAGGCGTACAATTGGGGATGAGGCGGAGCAGCCTGCAGGCCGAGCTGAGCAGCTGTTGCTGGCAAGGATGTAGCGAAGCTCGTCCGCTCCAATGGATCTGTGAGAAAGTATGGATTCAAGATTGAATTAAAATAGAGGTAGATCTAAGCGTCTTTAATTTGAAGCACGTCCTGTTTCATAATTGTCCTTTACTAAGGCTTGAAACAAAAACTCTAATATTAAGATGATCTTCAGCAAATAAATAAAATAAAACAAAAGCCAGGTAAAAACGATCGAATGAATATAAACGACAACCTTTCGACATCCTTTCAACGCCTTAGCAGAGGGTCCAAAAGCAACAAAAGCTTCAGCAAAAGCAGAAGCTAAAGCAACCGAACCAGCAGTAAGAGAACCAGCAGCAACAGAAGCAGTAGCAACAGAAGCAGAAGCAGCAGCAACACAAACAACCAGCAGCAACACAACCAGCAGCAACAGAAACAGCAGCAACAAAAGCAGAAGCAGCAGAAGCAGCAGCAGCAAAAGCAGCAGTAACAGTAGCAGTACAAACAGAAGCAGCAGCAACAGAAGCAACAGCAACAGAACCAGCAGCAACAGCATCAACTGTCGGTAAATTGGATGTCACCAAGAGGTGCGGGCACGACGGCATCGAAGCGGCCTTCTTCAAAAACCTGCCCGAATCGTGGCTGGCCGCCTGGCTGAACATCTTCAATCGATGCTGGCGCCTGGGTCATTGCCCTGGTGTCTGGAAAAAAAGCCATCATAGTGCCGCTGCTCAAAGATGGGAAGGACCCACAAGAGTGTGGGAGCTTCCGGCCGGTCAGCCTTACTTCTATCTGCGTTAAAATCATGGAACGCATGGTTCTCGACCGGTTGTTCTGCTGGCTGGAAAGCAACGGCATCATCCAAAACTGGCAAGCCGGTTTCCAGAGAGGTAGGAGCTGCGAGGAGCAAGTGGCGCGTCTTGTCCAGGAAATTCAAGACGGCTGGGAGAGAAGGCCGCATTGGAAGACGATCGCCATCACGCTTGACTGCTCTCGCGCCTTTGATAGAGTGTGGCGGACGCATCTGATCGCCCGGCTCATGGACGAGGGTGTACCTGGTCGCATGGTGCATTGGTTTGCCAGTTTCCTCGAGGGCAGAAAGATCGCCGTGCGCCTCAACACCACCCTGGGTAAGTGGCGCCCCCTCTGCGAGGGCGTCCCCCAAGGTGCGGTCAGTTCGCCAGTCCTGTTCCTCCTGTACATCAACGACTGGAGAGACAGACTGGTACCCGAGGTCTTCTATGGTGGTTTCGCCGATGACCTGGGTATTTGGACCTCCGGGCGCAACATCAATGAGCTCCAGGAAAGGCTCCGAAGCGCCCTCAAAAAGATCGAGGAGTGGGCAAACGAACTCAGGATCGAGCTCAACCCAAGCAAAACCGAGCTGTGTATTTTTTCCCGCGATCGCGTCGATCGGAACCGTCAGTTGGACCTGCAAATTCGTGGGCAGCCTATCCGCACTACAACCGAAATTCGCTACCTCGGTGTATGGATCGACCAAGGTCTCCTCTTTTGCCGCCAGACCAAGGAAGTGTGTAACAAGATTCGTAAAAGATCGGCCATCCTGCAAGCCCTAGCGCACCGCGAATGGGGCTGGGACAGGAAACAGCTCATCGCTGTCTACAAGGCGGTAGTGGCGGTAGTGGAATCGGTCGCCTGGCATGCCGCGGCAGCTTGGATGCCGTGGCTTCCCTACTCGCGCCTGGAGGAGTTGGATCGTGCCCAGCGAGCAGCCCTGCGCATCGTCACCGGGCTCCCGAAGTCCGCGCCGGTTGAAGCGATCCTCTTCGAAGCGGCCGTTGTGCCCATCAGCATCGAAGCAAAGAGAAGAGCGATGGCCTGCGTCGAGAAAGCAATGCGACGGCCAGCCGAGGACCCTTGGCGGCTAGTCTGCGAGCGCAGAGGAGCGGTTCGACTGGCTGCTAACAAAGGTCTCCGAGAGCAAGCCCAGCGTTGCACGTCGGAGCTTCTCCCTCCTGAACGCGAAGGCATGGAGTGGATCAGATCCCCGCCCTGGGAGAACCTCTGCAACAGAAATCTGCGGCTGTTCGCTAATCTCTGCGAGCCCATCAGCAGACTGGACAATATTGACTCCAAACGGAGAGTGGCGACGAGTACCATCATGTCGAGATGTCCGGACGCGACCCAATATTTCACGGACGGATCAGCCGCCGCGGGCACCGCGAACGGTGGCGCGGCTTGGATCCGACTGACCGCGCCGGGGTCCTCGGAGGTGGCACGATCTGGGCGTATCCCGGTGGGCCGTTGGTGCAGCTCCTTCGAAGCCGAACTGGTGGCCCTGTCTGCCGCCCTTGACGACATCCGACACGATCAGCCTCCGGAAGCAGCCATCTTCACCGATAGCCAAGCTGCCATCCGCGCCCTCCAGGAGGACCGCGATACGCTCGACCCAAAGCTGGAAAGCGTCAAGAGGCACATCGTTGAAGTCATCCGCCATACCGCTCTCACCATTCAGTGGGTTCCTGGACACTCCGGAATCCTGGGTAACGAACTAGTGGACCGGGAAGCCAAGATCGCTGCCCAGCTGGACCAGACGGGGGTGCCCATATCTATGAGTGCGGCGAGGAACCTCATTCGCCGCGTCCATCGTTTCTCCCCGACGCTCGAAGGACACCTGCTCCAAGTTTATGGAAATCGACTGACGTACTACAACGGCACCCGCAAAGAACAAGTCCTTATTGCGCAAATCCGGGCGGGTCACTGTCCTGGGTCGCAGTACTATCAACGGCGCATCGGGGCTGCTGAATCGGGCAGCTGCCGGCTCTGCGATGACCAAGTTGACCAGTTCCACATCCTTAACTGTCCGGCTCTCGAAATCGCCAGGCAACGCTCCGGTTGCATCAATATGAATGATCTTGCCGAGGGACAACTGGTGGCGCGACTCTTGGAGGCCCTGCATTGGGTCCCTCTATGAGTCGCACTCCGCATTCAACAACAACAACAGCATCAACAGCAGCAGAAGTAGCAGCAGCAAAAGCAGCAGTAACAGAAGCAGCACAAACAGAAGCAGCAGCAACAGAAGCAGCAGTAGCAGAACCAGCAGCAGAATGTCACCTGTCCCAAGCGGGTTGCCCGGGCACCAGGCTGAGCCAGGCGGCAGCCCACAGACAGCCGACGATGCCATAGACGTAGAAATTGGCCTGGCCAGCCCAGCCGGTCTGTGAGAGCGCCGGACAGCGGCAGGCCAATGATGGGGCCCAGCGCCATGCCGAAGAACGAGATGGTCACTAGGCGCGAGCGCTCCACGACGGGCGCCCAGTAGCGCCACAGGGCGTGCACGCACGGGTAGAGGCAGCCCTCGGCGGCGCCCTGAGCGGCCCGGACTAGCGAGGCCAGGACGAAAGCCAAGCTGGACGGTTCAAGACGGGCCGCGGCCGGCACCAGGAGGTTCAACGAGCAGGTGGCGAGGACTGCGGCTCCGAGCAGGCGCCCGGGTGCCGACATGCGGGAAGCCAGCAGGCCGCCGGGGACGCTGAACAGGGCGTAGCCAACGAAGAAGGAGGCCTCGACTAGGCCAATGTCCAGGCGGGTCCAGGCCACCTGGATGGAGTTGAGCGTGCAGTTCCGGGGTTCGAAACAGACGGAAATTCCATGTGGGAAGCTTGTCGAAATAATAATTGTAGTTGGTTCTAAAGGGCTTTTGAGGCGCAAAATTAGATTCTGGATTCGGAATGGGATTGTAAATTATAAGAGTACTCACGCACTCCAATGTGGCTGGTTGTAGTCAGCAAAACTCTCGTTATCTATATCGCGTTGTACTTTATGCAATGTGCATTGTCGTAAAACACAAATTCGCATATTTTATGAGAGAATATGAAATACAATATAACATAAAATGGGAATCGAGGTGTGAAGTGGCATTGTATAGGTGTGAAAATTGATAGAATGTATGAAATGGCATTTGAGGTTTAAAATGGGGTTTGAGATGTGAAATGTGGCATGAGGTGTAAAATGGGTCATGAGGTGTGAAATGGGGCATGAGGTGTGAAATGGGGCATGAGGTGTGAAATGGGGTTTGAGGTATAAAATGAGGTTCGATGTGTAAAATGGGGCATGAGGTGTGAAATGGGGTTTGAGGTGTGAAATGGGGTTTGAGGTGTGAAATAGGGTTTGAGGTGTGAAATAGGGTTTGAGGTGTGAAATAGGGTTTGAGGTGTGAAATAGGGTTTGAGGTGTGAAATGGGGCTTGAGGTGTGAAATGGGGTTTGAGGTGTAAAATGGGGCATGAGGTATATGAATTGGGATTCTAGATGCGAAACTCTTACTCACCTCCTGCACAAACTCAGTTTTGTACACAGTGTCGTTCTTCTCAGGATCAAACAGCGCCACCCGTTCCCTTTCCTTCCGAGTCATCTGGATGATGGCGATGCCAATCTCCGAGCGCATCGCCAGTACGATCATCAGGCCAAGGCAGCTCAGCCAAGCCACAATGTAACGCCTCCAACCGGGTCTTTCAGCTGAACTCTCGCGGGAGTCCAACAAGTCGTCCAGCATGGCTGATCCCGCACGGTCTGAAACAAATCCGAATGCAGAAAATTTTTTTCTCTGCAACCAGCTGAGTAAAGATCTCTTTTTTCTAACTGTCTGTCTGTCTGTCGGACTGCTCAACCGGAAGCAGAGTGAGCGGTCCGGAGACTATAAATCCCGGATTTGTCTCAAAATCTAAACAATTTTTTTAGCGAGAGAGAAAGGAGAAAAAACCTATTGGAGTCGTTTACTATAGCTCCTATAGTATAAAGGGGAAAACGACAGGAACAGGGGTTGGGGGAGAAAAATCCCTCCCGTAACTAATCTACTGATAAGGTATGGGTTGTCAGAGTGTTTGACAAAAAGCTGCGTATAACTCCATGCATATAGGATATGACTGATATAGTTATAAGCTGGAATTGACTTTAGCTCTGGCCAAAGAGTAACTATGCCTCGCGGGATTCCTCTTGAGTTTCGCTCTGCGCTCACTGCAGCTGACGATACACGTACGATTCCAAAGAAATATCGGCAGCCGCTCGATACTATGGGAAGAGAAGCATTGTGCATAAACTAACTCAACTAATGAATATATGAGTATTGTGACTTAATCAAATCAGAGTTTTTTGACGTCATGGATAAATTCATCAATGATCTGGTCAGCGGGTCATAGATTGTCAAGTCATGGTTAATAAATTCATCAATGATCTGGTCACTGGGTCATAGATTTTCAAGTCATGGATAATAAAGTCATCAATGATATGGTCAGCGGGTCATAGATTGTCAAGTCATGGATAATAAAGTCATCAATGATCTGGTCAGCGGGTCATAGATTGTCAAGTCATGGATAATAAAGTCATCAATGATCTGGTCAGCGGGTCATAGATTGTCAAGTCATGGATAATAAAGTCATCAATGATCTGGTCAGCGGGTCATAGATTGTCAAGTCATGGATAATAAATTCATCTATGATCTGGTCATAGATGATCTGTTCATAGATAATCGATGATCGTAGATAACCGGGTCATAGAAAATTGGGTCACTGATTGTCATAGATTGTCATAGTCGTACTGTAGGTCCTTCACAGAAAAGGATATTTCATTGATTTCGTTATCATTACAAGGAAATATTACGCAGTTGCTAAGCAAAGCGCTCCTAATTGTCCTTGAATTGTGCATTTTGAAATCGGGTTCAATTTGAAGCGTCTGATTTGTGGACCTTAAGTAAACCGTAAGTCGATGTTTCTTTCACATTATATATTATTGGTGCTACTTACAGTAGGGCGTACTGCCTTCTTATTTTTTATTACAGCGTAAGTATCGAACAAATCAGTGAAAATATATTGCTATTAAAGACAGACAGACAGACAGACAGACAGACAGACAGACAGACAGACAGACAGACAGAAAAAGACAGACACAGACAGACAGACAGACAGACAGACAGACAGACAGACAGACAGACAGACAGACACACAGACAGACAGACACACAGACACACAGACAGACGGACAGACAGACAGACAGACACACAGACAGACAGACACACAGACAGACAGACAGGCAGACAGACAGACAGACACACAGACACACAGACAGACAGACAGACAGACAGACACACAGACAGACAGACACACAGACAGACAGACAGGCAGACAGACAGACAGACAGACAGACACACAGACAGACAGAAAGACACACAGACAGACACACAGACAGACAGACAGACACAGACAGACAGACAGACAGACAGACGGACAGACAGACAGACAGACAGAAAAAGACAGACACAGACAGACAGACAGACAGACAGACAGACAGACAGAGAGAAATACAGAGAAAAGACAGACAGACAGACAGACAGACAGACAGACAGACAGACAGACAGACAGACAGACGGACAGACAGACAGACAGACAGACAGACAGACAGACAGACAGACAGACAGACACACAGACAGACGGACAGACAGACAGACAGACAGACAGACAGACAGACAGACAGACAGACAGACAGACAGACAGACACACAGACAGACAGACAGACAGACAGACAGACAGACAGACAGACAGACAGACAGACAGACAGACAGACAGACAGACAGACAGACAGACAGAGACACAGACAGAGAGAAATACAGAGAGAAAGACAGACAGACAGACAGACAGACAGACAGACAGACAGACAGACAGACAGACAGACAGACAGACAGACACACAGACAGAGAGAAATACAGAGAGAAAGACAGACAGACAGACACAGGCAGACAAACAGACAGAGAGAAAGACAGACACAGACAGACACAGACAGGCAGAAAGACAGACAGACAGACAGAACGACAGACAGACAGAAAGACTGACAGGAAGACCAAAATAGACAGGCTGACCGACCTGTCCCTAGCAAGGAAATAGATCATCATAATCCTCGGAAAATGGTGCGTAAAGACGAATTCCCCTTATCAGTTTTTTAGAAAGTAGGTGTATCACCAGGATGTGGCTTGAGATGGAAAATGGAAAATGGAAAATGGAAAATGGAAAATGGAAAATGGAAAATGGAAAATGGAAAATGGAAAATGGAAGGGAGCATTGGACCTGACAGCCATGATCCATTAGAAGTATAATTTCGCACATTTTTATCCTCTATATAGCTGTCACTCGGTCGCATGTGTCGGAACGTTTTTTGCGCAGAGCATTATTACAAGTTTTTTTACGAAATTCTGCCCCGCCTATATATTTCAAGTTGAAAAAAAACATTCCCTTTGATTCTGAAGCGACCCTGCACTCAAGGGACCGGCCCGACACTTCAAAATGAAGCGACGTGTCGTGCACGCGGCTTCTGGCTCACTCTCAAATTAATAATTACGAGTGACCGGGCGTCTGCATGGCGTTAAGCGCATTCGAGCATTTTCTTGACACTTTTCTTCGAATGTTTTTTTCTCCTATTTTTCCTCTTTTTTTCGCAAAAGTTGGAGTGCAGCAAGAAGCAGCTGGCCCCTGGCAGCCTCCAGTTATATAATTAAAAGAAAGATGCCGCAAGTTAAAAAATACTTTCTAAAGTCTAGTCCTTGGGTTGGGCTGCACCGTCTTGGTTACACATGGGATCAGTGGGGTAAAGGTGGTAGACAGAAGTCCGGGCGGAAGATAAGGAGAAGCAGGGGTGGATGAGGAGAGAGAGGGGCGGATAATGAGAGGCAGGGGAGGATAATAAGGAGAGACAGGGCGGATAATTAGGAGAGACAGGGGCGGATAATAAGGAGAGGCAGGGGCGGATAATAAGGAGACGCAGGGGCGGATAATAAGGAGAGACAGGGGCGGATAAGGAGAGACAGGGGCGGATAATGAAAGACAGGGGCGGATGATAAAGAGAGTCGAGGCGGTTGATAAAGAGAGTCAGGGGCGGATAATAGGGAGAGGCAGGGGCGAGTAATAAGGAGACACAGGGGCGGATGATAAAGAGAGTCGGGGCGGATGATAAAGAGAGTCAGGGGCGGGTAATAAGGAGACACAGGGGCGGATAATAAAGGAGAGGCAGGGGCGGATAATTTTTCGGGTTAAACATAGTAAAATCGAGCATTTAATATTAATTAAATGGGAAGTAATGAAGGAGAAGATCTAAAAAAAGACCGAACCCTCGTGTAAGCTCTGTTCTCAGGTGAGTCGTGACTCTGAGACAGAAAAATGCAATCATTGAGTTGATTAGGCGGACTTAAGCCAGCCCCCATGCTCACAAGAATCGGATTGGACCTCCGCGATCCCGTTGCTGAGGTGGGTGGTCGCGCCCGCTCGCCTCTCTTCCCCCTGGCCCCTCAAATCCTCCCCCTAACCCACCAAGAGGGAGGGGAGAACCGAGGCGAGCCAATGCAAAAAACTGGATTTAAAAAAAATGTTTGCAACCCGCCTCCCCCCTCCCGGGCGAACCGATGAAGATTAGAAAAAGCAGATCTTGTGCGGGCAAACCTATAGACACGAAGAGAGAGAGAGAGCAGGCAGGAGGCGGACCTCTTCTCGAACTGAAGACTTCCAGTCCAAGAATATATTTATAACGCGCCTGTTATAGGAAGAATTTTTTGCCGAAAAAAGAGAGAAAAAAGAGGAATAGAAAAACTCCAAAGCTTAACCCGTACCGCTGTAGGCAAGAAAGCAAGAAATAAAAGAAATTTCTTTTTCTTTTATATATACACTTTGCTTTCCACGATTTCTTCTTTTTATTCAGTTTTTTCCAACCACGCCCAGCGAGAATTGGTGAAAAAAAGTGCAGTCGGGACCAGAAACTTCTGAGCTTGATCGATCCGCTTCCCCTATAGTCCGATATTTCGGCAAATTAAAAGCTTAGCCATGGACTTCGAATCCGCAGTCCAGTCCGCTGCCGACCGGCATTCTGGCAGCTCGCGGTCTCAACTGCAGCACCACCTGGCCCAGCCTCCGCCGCCGGGGCCAGCGCAGCAGCCTCATCATCACCATCATGGCTACCAGCCTCCTCCACCGCCGCCGCCGCCGCCGCCGCCTCCGCCGTTCTTCTGGCCGTTGAGCTACCCGGGCTCCTACCACCATGCCGCGCCCGACTTTGAGAATCTGTACCGGCTGGGCTATCCAGGTGCCATCATTGGCGAGCACCACAGGCAGCATTACCAGCAGCATCAGCACCAGCCGCATCATCCGGAATCTGTCGCTGCCGCCGCCGCCGCCGCAGCCGCCGCATCGGCCAATGTGCGAAAGTCCGAGCCTCAGGAGCTGCCGCAGCTGCAGCAGCAGCAGAATCAACAACAGCAGCAGCAGCCGGCGACGCCGCCGCAATTGCAGCAGCAGCAGCAGCAGCAGCAGCAGCAGCATCCTCACCAACCCTTCGTTGCGCCGTTCGGCATCAGAGCCGGCAACTCAGCCAGCCTGACGCCGATGAAGTCGGGCAATTCTTCGTCGTCGGGAGCGGCCACCTCCGTAGCCGCCGCAGCCGCTGCGGCCGCCGCAGCTGCAGCCGCCGCCGCCGCCGCCAACCATACGTCGAGCTCGTCGTCTTGCACTCTGACCGGCTCGACGCCTCATCCAGCAGCGGCGGCGGCCGTGGGAGTCGCTGGCGGAGGTTCGGCCGGACCGTTGGAGCCGCCGCCGTTTCGCGGATTCAAGTGCAAAATTTGCCATCAGGTGAGCGCTGTTTTTTAGTAGTTTTTTTTACCGTCAACAAGTTACAGAGCATTAACTCAAAGCATCATTAACTCATACTTTCTATATATTAATAAATCAATAAATCAATCAGTCAATCAACTAAAACATGATACTGTTGTGGAAGATGACGTATAGTAGTGATCCTCTGGATGGCTCAATCGGATAACAATCTATATAGGCAAGGAGTTTTAGCTTTACTATATCACAGCCCATTTTTATACACATATAAGTTTGCGTGATTTATGACCTTGACTGGGATGCAATAAACTAGCAGATCAAGTTCTATTAAAGTAGTATCAAATTTATGCTCGTATCCACCTATATAGAGAAAAAACTATATAGATAGAGATAAAATCGATCTCACGAGCAGGATCTATCTGCATCTATCTATCTCTATGTTGCTCAAAATATCATTACTCGTATTTTCGCATGTTTGTATAGGCAGCTTCTCAGCCAATGAAATATATAAGGGATTTCACACCGTGGTGTCAGACATCCTATTAACCATAGAGATCTACAATCATGTAGCAATAATACCATATATTATTTGTAGGATATTGTTTGGCACACAATCAGATAGATGTGATATAGTTTGCCAAAGTGGAGCTATTCATTCTATATACAGTATTGAGAGGGGTTCCTCGCTTCTATAAGTATAAAATGGGCTTCTCTATATACATACACGTGCATTATTAACTATCTGTATTATATAAGATTAATATTGCAGTTGGTTGCCCCCGAAATATAGTGCCATCGCTTTCACTTTTATGAAGTTGATGACGTGACAACATCATAAAACTGTGGGGTGGTGTGCATATTTGCGTGTGAAATTCATAAATGTATGTATGTGTATTATAGGGATTCTTGAAATGTGTTTGCAACTATATGGAAAAGAAATTAATTACCATGTGGAACCATTTTGGGCACAATTCAAAAATTTTTATTGGCCTCAACAATCACAACAGCTACAGCTGAAAGAATTTATACATTGACAATTCACCCATTATAGGAATCATTTATGATCATATGCGTCTCTGAGGGAATCTCTCCAATTGGAATCTCTCGTATTAAAATGTCTCCTCCTATATAGAGAATCTCCCCTACGATTATCTTCATCAAATTATACCCGGTTTTAATTTAATAGTAGATGTAGCCTATAGTGGCTTGGGAATCGGTCTTATTACCCCGGAAGGTCGTGGGTTCGAATTCCAGCTCTAGGAGACAATTTGTGCCCTTGAGCAAGGCACTTGATCCCGCATTGCTTCAGTCCGCCCAGCTGAGATAGGGTACTATGCAGCGTGTGAACTGCATTGGTAAATTTAGAGTGGGTGTTGCGGCCCCTATGCCGTTGGCAAGAATAGCTCACTTAATTGTGCTTATTAGACTCGGAGATAGTGGCGGCAAAAAAGGAACAAAGACTACAAAGAGAGAAGCTTTAGGGAGCACGCCCTCACCCCTTGGAGAAAGAGTAAGAGGAAAAAGAGAAGCCCGTTGGCCGTAACAGAATAATGGCCTACCTCCCAGAGTCTCAATACAGCGCCCCTTCTGCATCAGTCCCCAGATCCGCAACTTGCTTGTCTAGAATGCTCCAGTCTGAGAGCTGTCAGCACTCTTTGCCCATCCACCCCACCCCCTGTCAATCAGGGGGGGTCCAATTGCCGGCTGGGGGCTGCCACACTGAGGTGAGCTGTCCAAAATCCCCCCATTTTTTTAAAAACGCAGATTTCCTATAGCCATGCGCCGCAAGATGCAGCATGCAGTATTCTTGTGCGCTGGGCCGCCAGCCTCCCAAAAATCCGCATCCTTAAACCACCAATGAGCAGCAATTTCCCAAGACTTACGAGCGCCACAAAGAGGATCGCAGCTGAGTGTATAGTCGGAAAGGGGGAGGGGAGAGCAGGAAGAGCAGCAGACTTTCAGGGCAGCCATCTCCCCATCCTAACTTCAGATTGAGATTTGCGATTTTGCATGGCTCCTCGGCGGGCTCGGGAGGGCACACATAAGTCTAAACACTTTGCTTTTGTGATCCCCTCCTGCAATTTCATCCATTCTCTCCGTCACGCTCTTCACCTCTAAGTTGAGTTTTAGCACTAGCTGACATGCAAATGGGAAAATCATTATGATTTCTATTGAAGTGATGAAGCTTTCCTGGAGTGGCATTTTTGGCAAAAAGAAAGAAACTATTAGCATGGCTTACATTTTAAATTAATAGTTCTCACGATTTCACCTTCTTTATCTATCTATCTATCTATCTATCTATCTATCTATCTATCTATCTATCTATCTATCTATCTATCTATCTATCTATCTATCTATCTATCTATCTTTCTATCTGAGAGGACACAAAGCCACATAATTCCCCCATACCCTAGGCTTCGTATATTCACACCGATCATAAACAGAGTAATTCTCCCATTAGAAATCGAATTGTATCAGTTCGAAGCGAGCTGTTGAAACTGGAAGCGACATTGCCTTGTATTTACGGTATGTGACACAATTTCTGGGCAGAATTTGCTGATGCCGCTGTTGCAGCAGCTGATTACAAAATTAATTCGGCGGCGCAGAAGAGGCGGACTCGCTAGAAGTCGCACTAATTGGATGTTGCCGCTTTTATTTTGTCTAACAAGAAGGCGGCGCAATCCGCCTCCCTGGGGAAGCTAAGGGTGGGAAATCGGCTTCTTCGCACGTGAAATTCTGCGAATAGTTGGGCCGAGGCCATCTAAATTCCAAATTTGTGTACGCGGATCCCACAAGGAGAGTGAAGACAGCGACAAAAAGGTTGAAAAATGCGGGGGATCAAGGAGTCGAACAGTTCGCCGCACTTTGATAAGGACAGGCGGGTGTTGCGTCCGGGCCAGTTTGTGGGATTGAGGGGACTTTTGTGGGGATGCTGGAGATTCTATTTCGCCGAACAAGCGCTGCAGACATTAGTAGAGATTAGAAGACAGAGGGAACAGAGATTAGAGACACAGAGGGAACAGAGATTAGAGACACAGAGGGAACAGAGATTAGAGACACAGAGGGAACAGAGATTAGAGACACAGAGGGAACAGAGATTAGAGACACAGAGGGAACAGAGATTGGAGACACAGAGGGAACAGAGATTAGAGACACAGAGGGGACAGAGATTAGAGACACAGAGGGGACAAGAGACCAATAGGAGTAACAGATGAGACATGACACAGGTTAGAAAGGGCTAGTTAGAGAACTATGCAGGGTAAGTGACTAAGACTAAAGCTCAAAAAATTTTTCATGAATAAAAACTGTCCCGTTTTAAAACAACCCCAACGGTGGAGCCGGATGGAGAGTCAAAGATAGTCTCAAAAGGTCTCAAACAAATCAAACAGTTAAAAAAACCTTGAAGAGAAAAAGCATTTCCTGCCCAGTTTGCAGACAATTGATTTCTGGGCATCTCCCAAAAAATGAATGCAGAAAAAAACATCGGAACAGTGTGAGCTGGTGACAAAAATGAAACAACCTAATCCAACACTTCGAATTAATCGAAAAAAATACAAATCCGATGTTTTCGATATAAAAAAGCGAAAAGCCAGCCGCCGCGTTTCACTTTCATCGGTTTCCTGAGAAAAAAACTAGTGGCTGTTCCGCGTTTCCTGTGACATCCCAATTTAAAAAAAAAAACAGCCAACCAGTGGAATAGGAAGATTAAACAAAAACGAAACAATGCCTAGCAAAGAATGCCTAAGTGATGAAGCTGAGATGGAGAGCAATCCCTAAAAAAACTCATTGCATTTGTTTAGAAGACTCGCATTATATCATCCTCAAAGCCCAGAAGAGAGTCATTGCTGTTTGTCTAAGGCTAAAAGGAAGTCAATTTTTCCTGGAATTCTGGAGGAAAAAATGTTTGCTTTCGACCCGACATTATCATGGCTTATCCAGTAAGCAGTCGAGCAATTATTTCTTGGAAAGCAAGCGCTGGCAATGTTGGCCTAAATGGCTGTTGCTGCATTTGCAACTCTTGGACAATAAAAATCGGCTATTTTTTTGAAGCTCAGACTGCAGTGGCCGAGACTTTTCAGACTGGCTGACGCCCACAAGTGGCCAGGATTCACAATTGAACTTCTAGCCAGAATGTCTTGCTGTTCGATATTGAGTGGTGGGGATAGGAGTTTTGGTGCTAGAGGGGCCGCAACTTCTTCTTTTTGAGTTGGCCGACAAGCAAAGAAATATAGTAATAACGGAAAGAAATCTAGTTAGCACCTCAGCTGTTAATTTCTTCTTTAACTTGGCTCTCAGTCTGGCCGACTTGCCAGCTCAAAGTTGTGCCAGCTCTCTAAATATTCTGCCGAATTTTGCTAATCTAGACACTTCGGCGCCAGCAAGAGCGGGAAAGGGGAAAAAGGGGAGAAAAGAGGTGATTCGGCGAGTTCCTAAATCGATCTGGCAAGACCTTCCAGTAATTTTTTTTGTTATTTAACTTGCCCAGCAAACAGGAGTCTGCAGGATTTTTTCTAGGATTCTAATCAGTGGGAGTTAATTAGTTGCAAAAATGGAAAACTTGAGCATAAGTTTGAGCTTATTGTTGCATACTTTGCCTACTTAAGTTAAAATTATATTAAGCCTGAAGTCCCGTTATCCAGATAATCCGAAGGAAACAGTAAGAACAAAATGACATAAAAATAGGATCGGTCATATTGCGATGCACGAACTTCTCGTATCTGTCTTTCCACATAGGTGTCAAAAAATATTTCTGTATAAAAAAAAACTATAGCTTGTTTTAACACTAAAGAAGTAAAATGCGCTGAAGAATTCCGCACTGGGGTATGGCAGTGAATTTGGATGTTTGTTCTGCAAAATAAGCATCTTAGACACGTGTGTCAATCATACTGACACACGGGATATACCCCATCATGGTATTCAGCTGTCGTTAAGTGGGACCATTAATGCAACTCTTAGCAATGAATTAAATGCGAAAGAAAAATGGACAGAAAAAAAGTCAAAAAAAGCAATGCAAAGAAACGATAGGAAAATGAATTTGACAAAAAACGGCGTTGGAGGAATTTGGGCGGGAAAAACTGAGGAAAAAAATATAACGGGAATTTTTTCTGTGTTCGAGCTAAATATACGTAAATTGGTCCATGTAGCTCACCCTGGATTTCTTATGACTTTGCCGTCTTAAGTGCCAATCTATGTACAATTTGTTGGTGATTTCCTTTCCAGATAGATCGAATATGCTCAGCACTCCATGGATATTAGGGCCTATGCTATATGTGATAAATTTAGCAGCAAGAAATGTCGATTTTCAAGAATTTTCACCTTTAAAACAGCCACAGTTTTTTCTTCTGATTTAGTCTTTCTTAGAATCGATCGATTGTGATTACGTAATCAATTTTTCTGTCACTCCGCGGCGATTTTCTTCCTCAGCGACGCGCAACCAATGGGAAAAAGATTGCCACCGATAAACTTTCTAACGAAAATCCATCTATCTCTATTGCATCTATTTTCTATCTAACTATTCTTAATAATCTAGCTAAGTAAATTTTGTTCAATATGGCCACTCTCCACAAACCACCATAACTGCTAATGTTAAAGTTGAATCAATCTAAATTTAGAATATAATTCAGAACCGCGCTGCAAAGAAGCAAATTTTGATTAAAACATTTGACAGAAGCCACGGCTCTCTATCAATATGGTGCTGCTTTAGGGTGACGTGAAATTCTAAACCCAAAGCGCGTGTTTTATAGTTCAAAATGAACCAGCAGAACAGCCACCAGAGACCCCTGGGGTGCGCGTTCATTCCACAGGCCTCTGCAGCAGCCTTTGAAGGATGAATGCGAATTAGAAAACTTAATTCACGGCTAACCACGCCACGGCTCCAGTTTAGAGACACCGAATGTTTTGTGACTGGTAAAGAGTCAAAGACTGACGTAGATGCAGTCCGACTTGCTGCTTCGGGACGAAGCTTTCTTGCGTTACAGAAAAAAAACAAACTTTAGCGGCTTCTTTTCTTGATTATTGATAGCAGTTTCAGAGTGGAGTTTTAGATAGATAGATAGATAGATAGATAGATAGATAGATAGATAGATAGATAGATAGATAGATAGATAGATAGATAGATAGATAGATAGACAGATAGATAGATAGATAGATAGATAGATAGATAGATAGATAGATAGATAGATAGATAGATAGATAGATAGATAGATAGATAGATAGATAGATATATAGATAGATAGATAGATAGATAGATAGATAGATAGATAGATAGATAGATAGATAGATAGATAGATAGATAGATAGATAGATAGATAGATAGATAGATAGATAGATAGATAGATAGATAGATAGATATATAGATAGATAGATAGATAGATAGATAGATAGATAGATAGATAGATAGATAGATAGATAGATAGATAGATAGATAGATAGATAGATAGATAGATAGATAGATAGATAGATAGATAGATAGATGGATGATTGGATAGATAGATAGATAGATAGATAGATAGATAGATAGATAGATAGATGGATGATTGGATAGATAGATAGATAGATAGATAGATAGATAGATAGATAGATAGATGGATGATTGGATAGAGCGATCGATAAAGAAATAGACATTGTCAGATAAATATGACAGGGCTCAGGCAAATCAGGATGTTGCTGACCACACAAGCGATTCAAAAGAATCACGGCCTCAACAGATTCGCCCCTAAAGCAACAGCGAGGAGGCCACGCTTAAGCTCGCTCTGTAGTCCCTGTCAATCGTGGTCAGTCCAGCGAATCGCGGGGACAATGGTCCAGACTAGGACTTGCTCTCTTGCGCCTGGCTTCGCATTGGCTGGCTACTGTAGGGAGAAAAAAATAGGATATTCCATAGAGATCCCAGATCTTTTCAGAGCCCCAATTGTATTGTTACTAGTAGCTAACTAACCTCGTGCGCCCCCTCGCTCTGGAACCGAGCGGCGAGTTTTTTTTGCCGAGAACGGGGCATTTTTTTAAGCCAATCGAACCTCCAGTCTGTTTGCCAGGGCCTCTCCGCGGTTGCTAAGCGCGAAAACGGTTGTCAGGTGGTTTAGGGATTTTTGTGGATATAAAAAACGGGTTTTTTTAAAAATGAGCAGACAGATCGAATAGACATTCGAGCGGATCGGGAGACAGAAATGAGGTTGAGATGGGAGGATAAAGCATTTGTGGGTCACGGGAGACTGTGCAGCTTTTTTTCCTCATGGCGGGATGAATAGCTCAATCCTACTCGTGGCCGCCCCTAGAAGAAGACAACAACAAAGAAAGCCAGTCTCTATGCATTGTCTAGCTTGCCTTTTTGCTAACACAAGTTCCAAATCAAATGCATGGTAGAAACGCTAAATTTAGTGCTAAAAAAGTAAAGTTAGTTAGTTACAGCCTCCTAATCAACTGTGCAACATACATTTCATCCCTGATGGAGACTTCAGGATTTCGGAGCTAAATTCTAAACAAAAACCAAATAAGAAGCAATCAAAAATTTTTTTTGAAGTCTGCCTGAGTCACTTAAAAGCGGCAAACTTCAATTGGTATAAAAATAGTTTGCTATTATAGAGAAAATTTTGGTTTTGCGTGCGTGAACTGAGGCATGGAAGGGAAGGCAATCCATTCTGTTCCTTCATCCATGGTAGCTAGATTAGCAATCCATTCTGTTCCTTCATCCATGGTAGCTAGATTAGCAATCCATCCTGTGCTTTCATCCATGGTAGCTAGATTAGCAATCCATTCTGTTCCTTCATCCATGGTAGCTAGATTAGCAATCCATTCTGTTCCTTCATCCATGGTAGCTAGATTAGCAATCCATTCTGTTCCTTCATCCATGGTAGCTAGATTAGCAATCCATCCTGTGCTTTCATCCATGGTAGCTAGATTAGCAATCCATTGTGTTCCTTCATCCATGGTAGCTAGATTAGCAATCCATTCTGTTCCTTCATCCATGGTAGCTAGATTAGCAATCCATTCTGTTCCTTCATCCATGGTAGCTAGATTAGCAATCCATTCTGTTCCTTCATCCATGGTAGCTAGATTAGCAATCCATTCTGTTCCTTCATCCATGGTAGCTAGATTAGCAATCCATTCTGTTCCTTCATCCATGGTAGCTAGATTAGCAATCCATTCTGTTCCTTCATCCATGGTAGCTAGATTAGCAATCCATTCTGTTCCTTCATCCATGGTAGCTAGATTAGCAATCCATTCTGTTCCTTCATCCATGGTAGCTAGATTAGCAATCCATTCTGTTCCTTCATCCATGGTAGCTAGATTAGCAATCCATCCTGTGCTTTCATCCATGGTAGCTAGATTAGCAATCCATTGTGTTCCTTCATCCATGGTAGCTAGATTAGCAATCCATTCTGTTCCTTCATCCATGGTAGCTAGATTAGCAATCCATTCTGTTCCTTCATCCATGGTAGCTAGATTAGCAATCCATTCTGTTCCTTCATCCATGGTAGCTAGATTAGCAATCCATTCTGTTCCTTCATCCATGGTAGCTAGATTAGCAATCCATTCTGTTCCTTCATCCATGGTAGCTAGATTAGCAATCCATTCTGTTCCTTCATCCATGGTAGCTAGATTAGCAATCCATCCTGTGCTTTCATCCATGGTAGCTAGATTAGCAATCCATTCTGTTCCTTCATCCATGGTAGCTAGATTAGCAATCCATTCTGTTGCTTCATCCATGGTAGCTAGATTAGCAATCCATCCTGTGCTTTCATCCATGGTAGCTAGATTAGCAATCCATTGTGTTCCTTCATCCATGGTAGCTAGATTAGCAATCCATTCTGTTCCTTCATCCATGGTAGCTAGATTAGCAATCCATCCTGTGCTTTCATCCATGGTAGCTAGATTAGCAATCCATTCTGTTCCTTCATCCATGGTAGCTAGATTAGCAATCCATTCTGTTCCTTCATCCATGGTAGCTAGATTAGCAATCCATTCTGTTCCTTCATCCATGGTAGCTAGATTAGCAATCCATTCTGTTCCTTCATCCATGGTAGCTAGATTAGCAATCCATTCTGTTCCTTCATCCATGGTAGCTAGATTAGCAATCCATTGTGTTCCTTCATCCATGGTAGCTAGATTAGCAATCCATTCTGTTCCTTCATTAGCAATCCATTCGGTTCCTTCATCCAAGGTAGCTAGATTAGCAATCCATTCTATTCCTTCATTAGCAATCCATTCGGTTCCTTCATCCAAGGTAGCTAGATTAGCAATCCATTTAGTTCTGTCATCTATATGGTTACCCTCGAAACGGTAGCGAACATCTGCCCGGCATTGAATAAGCGCAATTCTGATTGACTCATTGTTAAGAACCTATAAAAAAGAGATTTACCAAATCGAAAAATTGCAAATTGAGTCGCCATAGATGCAGGGTGTGGCAGATGCGCCACAGACTAGCGTCTAAATTTATTTGCATTCTAGGCGCGGGGGGCAGAATTGAGCTTTCAGAAAAAAATACTACACACAATTTTTGCTCATTGTTGGGCAACAATTCACGTGCCGCGCGGACTGTTTAGTCACGAATGACTTTTTCTATACTCAAACATCCGAGCGGCTCTGGGTTCTACCACCAATTTCTTAACCATAGTGAAGGAAAGTCCCGCCCGCTATTGTTGTAGTTCCTAGCTAGTTCTTCACGCCATTGCATTGAATGATTCGACACGCCACATGTTCTTGTGCAAGTCTCTATTTAACTCTCTAGTTGAATCTGCAGAGCCTTTATTGCTCCCGTGACCTTCGGACGCGCGGCCTCCATGAATAAATAAGTAAAAAAATATCTATAGGAACGAATTAGGATTGGCAATTTTTAGTTTGAGCCTCGCCCCGCAACACACCGTGGCCTCTCTCTCTCTCTCTTTGCACACTCTGGTCCTTTGGGTCTCTTCGTTTTTTATCCCATTGTGATTTTTTTATCCCAATTTTCTCACCACCGCAAATTTTTTTTAAAAAGCTTCTTTAGCAAGCCACACACAAGATGAGGAGGCCAGGCGAGCTGAGGTGATGGGAAAAGCAATTTGATCAAACATCCCAGAGATCGTTGGTTCCCGAGCATGGACCGGTCCATAGAGAATTCCCCTTGGCCAACCAATGTATTTGCTGCTCCGGGGTCAGTGTAACAATCTTGAGGCCTCAGAGACCAAAAAATAATCGACTGAGTAAATGTTTAGCGATTAGTCTGTGGATTTATTGCTGTAGATTTGTTTTGTTACAATCTGTGCCTCATCAACCGCATAGATACGGCTTATTTGGCCCCTGAGAAAGAGATCATGAGACCATGCAGATCAACCTTAGGGGGTCTGAGATGGCCATCGATCTGGGGGTCACCTGTCTCGATTGAAAAAAAATTGATATCCTATTGTACAAAATTTCCCCCAATTTTTTTTTGTTCGAAAAATTTATTTGTGCAGCTGTCAGGGCAGCCAAAAGAAAAATAATTATGATATACTGTATAGTCATACGATCTAATATATTTTTGTAATGATAAATCATAAACGTTTATAGGCAGTTTCGAGGAATGGCGGAGTTTCTACAGATGGGGAGTTTCTAAGGGATGGGGAGTTTCTAAGGAATGGGGAGGTTTTAAGGGATGGGGAGTTTTTAAGGGATGGGGAGTTTTTAAGGGATGGGGAGTTTTTAAGGGATGGGGAGTTTTTAAGGGATGGGGAGTTTCTAAGGAATGGGGAGTTTCTAGGGATGGGGAGTTTCTAGGAATGGGATGTTACTAGGGATGGAGAGTTTCTAAGGGACGGGGAGTTTCTAGGAATGGGGAGTCTCTAAGGGATGGGTATTTTCTAGGGATGGGGAGTTTCTAAGGGACGGGGAGTTTCTAGGGATGAGGAGTTTCTAGGGATAGGGAATTTCTAAGGGTCAGGGAGTTTCTAAGGGATGGGGAGTTTCTAAAGGATGTGGAGCTTCTAAGGGATAGGGAGTTTCTAGGAATGGGGTGTTACTAGGGATGGGGAGTTTCTAAGGAATGGGGAGTTTCTAAGGAATGGGCAGTTTTTAAGGGATGGGGAGTTTATAAGGGATGGAGAGTTTTTAAGGGATGGGGAGATTTTAAGGATAGGGAGCTTCTATGGGACGGGGAAGTTTCTAAGGGACGTGGAAGTTTCTAAGGGATGGGGAGTTTCTAGGAAGGGGGAGTTTCTAAGGGATGGGGAGTTTCTAAGGGATGGGGAGTTTCTAAGGGATGGGGAGTTTCTAGGAAGGGGGGTTTCTAAGGGATGGGGAGTTTCTAGGAAGGGGGAGTTTCTAAGGGATGGGGAGTTTCTAAGGGATGGGGAGTTTCTAAGGGATGGGGAGTTTCTAAGGGATGGGGAGTTTCCAGTTTCTAGGATGCAGAATTTCACTGAGAAAATTTCGCTCCTACCCCCGCAGCTGTGCTTCAACAAGCAGGACCTGCTGCTGCACAATAGCACAGTGCACAAGGCTGACCCGAGGCCGTTCCATTGCGACACGTGCGGCAGGCAGTTTTCAACCTCAGCCTACCTCAGCCAGCACCGACGGATCCACAGCGGCCAGAAGCCGTACGGTTGCAAGTACTGCGACAAGCGCTTCACCCAGCTGTCGCATGTGCAGCAGCACGAGCGCATCCACACCGGGGACAAGCCGTACAGGTGCTGGCAGTGCGCCAAGAGTTTCACCCAGATGAGCAACCTGCAGAGCCACCAGCGGCAGCACATGAAGGACAAGCCGCACAGGTGCGAGGCCTGCTACATGTGCTTCGACTCCAGGGACGACTTGGACACTCACGCGGCCGCTAAGCACAGCACTAACAGGTGAGAGCAACTGGAATCTTGTGGCTCTGGCTGTGGCTCTGATTGTGGCTCTGATTGTGGCTCAGGCTGTGGCCCTGGATGTGGCTCGGGTTGTGGCTCTGATTGTGGCTCTGATTGTGGCTCTGATTGTGGCTCAGGCTGTGGCCCTGGATGTGGCTCGGGTTGTGGCTCTGATTGTGGCTCTGATTGTGGCTCTGATTGTGGCTCTGGCTGTGGCTCAGGCTGTGGCTCTGATTGTGGCTCTGGCTGTGGCTCTGGCTGTGGGCTGTGGCTCTGATCATAGCGCTGATTGTGGCTCTGGCTGTGGGCTGTGGCTCTGGCTGTGGCTCTGATTGTGGCACTGATTGTGGCCTAATTTTGGCAGTGATTATGGCTCTGATTGTGGCACTGATTGTGGCCTAATTTTGGCAGTGATTATGGCTCTGATTGTGGCACTGATTGTGGCCTAATTTTGGCAGTGATTATGGCTCTGAATGTGGCAGATTATGCCTTTTGTTTTGGCTCTGGCTGTGGCTCTGATTATGCCTCTGATTTTGGCTCTGATTGTGGCTCTTGTTGTGGAGTTGACATTCAATTAAGTAAATCTATGGTGAAATAAATATTGTATCAATACCTACACCATAACAAAACCTAATCTTGTTGAACAGGTACAGCAAGGTCCTTGTCTGCCGAGTATGCGGCAAAAACTACAACTCGGAGACCTACCTGAACAAGCACCTGGCCAAGCACAAGGACCCGACGATCGGCAGTGGCAAATCTATCGCCTCCTCGTCGCCAGTCAAGTACGACAGTCTGGCCGCTGCCGCCGCCGCCGCTGCAGCCGCAGCCGCCGCCGCGGCCGCCGCCAATTCAACGTCGGGCGCAGCTTCCTCCGCTGGATCGTCGCCCACTAATTCGGCCTCTTTGCAACAGCAACAGCAACAGCTGCAGCAGCAGCAGCAGCAGCGACAGCAGCAGCTGCATTTGCATCAAAACGGCTACATCGCCGAGCAGCAGATGACACCGTCTAGCCTGGCTGGCCTCGGCTCGCCTTATCATTCGCACCAGCACCAGCAGCAGCAGCTGCATCAGCTGCAGCACCATCAATACCAGCATCAGCAGCATCACTCTGCCGCCGCCGCCGCAGCCGCCGCCGCCGCATTCAAATTTCCATTCTAAATGCCGGCTTCAATTTGCGTTGAAACAAAATTTACCGATTTAAACGGTCCAGACTACTGGCAAAAGTAGCCCAGTTGAAATATAAACTCTTAAATATGCAAATGTTATAATCGCAGTTGCTTGTTGTTGCCCGTTTCTGCCTGCTTTTAACAAACGCTTGCAAGATTTTTTAGAGTTTATTCACGAATCCAAATTTGTTCTGACAATCTAAAATAGCCGCCTTGTCAAATTAACCACGCTGCTTTTGCTGTCGCATCTTGTACTTTGTCTTGTATGCTTATTTTGTTTCTTCTCTGTTAGCTGTTGTTTTTATATAAAATTATTGTTGTTGTCTGCCTTAGTAATATCTTATAAATTTACGAGTATATGCCTATATTGTGAAGTCTTGCGCTTATAACTACTATCAGTAAACATTAAATGAAATTAGTCCTTGCGCACTGTTGAATACTTTTTCTGTTTACTTTAAATGTATTCTGCACTTAACTTTGTTTTGTTACTATCTGACAGATTTGTTAAAAACGCCTTTTCTAATTCTTACTTTCTGACCTGTTTGCAACTAATTATTACTTATTATGTGGGCTTAAATTGCTAGCACAATAGATAATAATTAAACTGTCAGTCTGAGCGAAAATATATACCACTCTATCTTTATCTAAAACTTCACAGCAATTTTGTTGACTTCATTTAATTATTTATGATTTAATTAAAGCGTAAATAATGTACATTTCGAAATAAAGTAGTAACGTAGAAATGAAGCCCTAATCGTAATGTTGACAGCGATATTGCACTGATTGTGGCAGTGATATTGCACTGGTTGTGGCAGTGATATTGCACTGGTTGTGGCAGTGATATTGCACTGGTTGTGGCAGTGATATTGCACTGATTGTGGCAGTGATATTGCACTGGTTGTGGCAGTGATATTGCACTGACTGTGGCAGTGATATTGCACTGATTGTGGCAGTGATATTGCACTGGTTGTGGCAGTGATATTGCACTGACTGTGGCAGTGATATTGCACTGATTGTGGCAGTGATATTGCACTGGTTGTGGCAGTGATATTGCACTGATTGTGGCAGTGATATTGCACTGGTTGTGGCACTGATATTGCACTGATTGTGGCACTGATATTGCACTGATTGTGGCACTGATATTGCACTGATTGTGGCAGTGATATTGCACTGACTGTGGCAGTGATATTGCACTGATTGTGGCAGTGATATTGCACTGACTGTGGCAGTGATATTGCACCGGTTGTGGCAGTGATATTGCACTGACTGTGGCAGTGATATTGCACTGATTGTGGCAGTGATATTGCACTGGTTGTGGCACTGATATTGCACTGATTGTGGCACTGATATTGCACTGATTGTGGCACTGATATTGCACTGATTGTGGCACTGATATTGCACTGATTGTGATATTGTACTGATTGTGGCAGTGATATTGCACTGATTGTGGGAGTGATATTGCACTGATTGTGGCACTGATATTGCACTGATTGTGATATTGCACTGATTGTGGCACTGATATTGCACTGATTGTGATATTGCACTGATTGTGGCAGTGATATTGCACTGGTTGTGGCACTGATATTGCACTGATTGTTGCACTGATATTGCACTGATTGTGGCACTGATATTGCACTGATTGTGATATTGCACTGATTGTGGCAGTGATATTGCACTGATTGTGGGAGTGATATTGCACTGATTGTGGCACTGATATTGCACTGATTGTGATATTGCACTGATTGTGGCACTGATATTGCACTGATTGTGGCACTGATATTGCACTGATTGTGATATTGCACTGATTGTGGCAGTGATATTGCACTGGTTGTGGCACTGATATTGCACTGATTGTGGCACTGATATTGCACTGATTGTGGCACTGATATTGCACTGATTGTGATATTGCACTGATTGTGGCAGTGATATTGCACTGATTGTGGGAGTGATATTGCACTGATTGTGGCACTGATATTGCACTGATTGTGATATTGCACTGATTGTGGCACTGATATTGCACTGATTGTGATATTGCACTGATTGTGGCAGTGATATTGCACTGATTGTGGGAGTGATATTGCACTGATTGTGGCACTGATATTGCACTGATTGTGATATTGCACTGATTGTGATATTGCACTGATTGTGGCACTGATATTGCACTGATTGTGGCACTGATATTGCACTGATTGTGGCACTGATATTGCACTGACTGTGGCACTGATATTGCACCGATTGTGGCACTGATATTGCAATGATTGTGGTAGTGATATTGCACTGATTGTGGGAGTGATATTGCACTGATTGGGCACTGATATTGCACTAACTGTGGCAGTGATATTGCACTGATTGTGGCAGTGATATTGCACTGATTGTGGCAGTGATTTTGCACTGATTGTGGCACTGATATTGCAGTGATTGTGGCAGTGATATTGCACTGATTGTGGCAGTGATATTGCACTGATTGTGGCAGTGATATTGCACTGATTGTGGCACTGATATTGCACTGATTGTGGCAGTGATATTGCACTGATTGTGGGAGTGATATTGCACTGATTGTGGCACTGATATTGCACTGATTGTGATATTGCACTGATTGTGGCACTGATATTGCACTGATTGTGATATTGCACTGATTGTGATATTGCACTGATTGTGGCAGTGATATTGCACTGGTTGTGGCACTGATATTGCACTGATTGTGGCACTGATATTGCACTGATTGTGGCACTGATATTGCACTGACTGTGGCACTGATATTGCACCGATTGTGGCACTGATATTGCAATGATTGTGGTAGTGATATTGCACTAACTGTGGCAGTGATATTGCACTGATTGTGGCAGTGATATTGCACTGATTGGGCACTGATATTGCACTAACTGTGGCAGTGATATTGCACTGATTGTGGCAGTGATATTGCACTGATTGTGGCAGTGATTTTGCACTGATTGTGGCACTGATATTGCACTGATTGTGGCACTGATATTGCACTGATTGTGGCAGTGATATTGCACTGATTGTGGGAGTGATATTGCACTGATTGTGGCACTGATATTGCACTGATTGTGATATTGCACTGATTGTGGCAGTGATATTGCACTGATTGTGGCAGTGATATTGCACTGATTGTGGCAGTGATATTGCACTAACTGTGGCAGTGATTTTGCACTGATTCTGGCACTGATATTGCACTGATTGTGGCACTGATATTGCACTGATATTGCACTGATTGTGGCACTGATATTGCACTGATTGTGATATTGCATTGATTGTGGCAGTGATATTGCACTGATTGTGGGAGTGATATTGCACTGATTGTGGCACTGATATTGCACTGACTGTGGCACTGATATTGCACCGATTGTGGCACTGATATTGCAATGATTGTGGCAGTGATATTGCACTAACTGTGGCAGTGATATTGCACTGATTGTGGGAGTGATATTGCACTGATTGGGGCACTGATATTGCACTAACTGTGGCAGTGATATTGCACTGATTGTGGCAGTGATATTGCACTGATTGTGGCAGTGATATTGCACTGATTGTGGCAGTGATTTTGCACTGATTGTGGCACTGATATTGCACTGATTGTGGCACTGATATTGCACTGATTGTGGCAGTGATATTGCACTGATTGTGGCACTGATATTGCACTGATTGTGGCAGTGATATTGCACTGATTGTGGCAGTGATATTGCACTGATTGTGGCAGTGATATTGCACTGATTGTGGCACTGACATCGCACCGATTTTGGCACTGATATTGCAATGATTGTGGTAGTGATATTGCACTTACTGTGGCAGTGATATTGCACTGATTGTGGGAGTGATATTGCACTGATTGTGGCAGTGATATTGCACTGGTTGTGGCACTGATATTGCACTGATTGTGGCACTGATATTGCACTGATTGTGGCACTGATATTGCACTGACTGTGGCACTGATATTGCACCGATTGTGGCACTGATATTGCAATGATTGTGGTAGTGATATTGCACTAACTGTGGCAGTGATATTGCACTGATTGTGGCAGTGATATTGCACTGATTGTGGCAGTGATTTTGCACTGATTGTGGCACTGATATTGCACTGATTGTGGCACTGATATTGCACTGATTGTGGCAGTGATATTGCACTGATTGTGGCACTGATATTGCACTGATTGTGGCAGTGATATTGCACTGACTGTGGCAGTGATATTGCACTGATTGTGGCAGTGATATTGCACTGATTGTGGCAGTGATATTGCACTGATTGTGGCACTGATATTGCACTGATTGTGGCACTGATATTGCACTGATTGTGGCACTGATATTGCACTGATTGTGATATTGTACTGATTGTGGCAGTGATATTGCACTGATTGTGGGAGTGATATTGCACTGATTGTGGCACTGATATTGCACTGATTGTGATATTGCACTGATTGTGGCACTGATATTGCACTGATTGTGATATTGCACTGATTGTGGCAGTGATATTGCACTGGTTGTGGCACTGATATTGCACTGATTGTTGCACTGATATTGCACTGATTGTGGCACTGATATTGCACTGATTGTGATATTGCACTGATTGTGGCAGTGATATTGCACTGATTGTGGGAGTGATATTGCACTGATTGTGGCACTGATATTGCACTGATTGTGATATTGCACTGATTGTGGCACTGATATTGCACTGATTGTGGCACTGATATTGCACTGATTGTGATATTGCACTGATTGTGGCAGTGATATTGCACTGGTTGTGGCACTGATATTGCACTGATTGTGGCACTGATATTGCACTGATTGTGGCACTGATATTGCACTGATTGTGATATTGCACTGATTGTGGCAGTGATATTGCACTGATTGTGGGAGTGATATTGCACTGATTGTGGCACTGATATTGCACTGATTGTGATATTGCACTGATTGTGGCACTGATATTGCACTGATTGTGATATTGCACTGATTGTGGCAGTGATATTGCACTGATTGTGGGAGTGATATTGCACTGATTGTGGCACTGATATTGCACTGATTGTGATATTGCACTGATTGTGATATTGCACTGATTGTGGCACTGATATTGCACTGATTGTGGCACTGATATTGCACTGATTGTGGCACTGATATTGCACTGACTGTGGCACTGATATTGCACCGATTGTGGCACTGATATTGCAATGATTGTGGTAGTGATATTGCACTGATTGTGGGAGTGATATTGCACTGATTGGGCACTGATATTGCACTAACTGTGGCAGTGATATTGCACTGATTGTGGCAGTGATATTGCACTGATTGTGGCAGTGATTTTGCACTGATTGTGGCACTGATATTGCACTGATTGTGGCAGTGATATTGCACTGATTGTGGCAGTGATATTGCACTGATTGTGGCAGTGATATTGCACTGATTGTGGCACTGATATTGCACTGATTGTGGCAGTGATATTGCACTGATTGTGGGAGTGATATTGCACTGATTGTGGCACTGATATTGCACTGATTGTGATATTGCACTGATTGTGGCACTGATATTGCACTGATTGTGATATTGCACTGATTGTGATATTGCACTGATTGTGGCAGTGATATTGCACTGGTTGTGGCACTGATATTGCACTGATTGTGGCACTGATTTTGCACTGATTGTGGCACTGATATTGCACTGACTGTGGCACTGATATTGCACCGATTGTGGCACTGATATTGCAATGATTGTGGTAGTGATATTGCACTAACTGTGGCAGTGATATTGCACTGATTGTGGCAGTGATATTGCACTGATTGGGCACTGATATTGCACTAACTGTGGCAGTGATATTGCACTGATTGTGGCAGTGATATTGCACTGATTGTGGCAGTGATTTTGCACTGATTGTGGCACTGATATTGCACTGATTGTGGCACTGATATTGCACTGATTGTGGCACTGATATTGCACTGATTGTGGGAGTGATATTGCACTGATTGTGGCACTGATATTGCACTGATTGTGATATTGCACTGATTGTGGCAGTGATATTGCACTGATTGTGGCAGTGATATTGCACTAACTGTGGCAGTGATTTTGCACTGATTGTGGCACTGATATTGCACTGATTGTGGCACTGATATTGCACTGATATTGCACTGATTGTGGCACTGATATTGCACTGATTGTGGCACTGATATTGCACTGATATTGCACTGATTGTGGCACTGATATTGCACTGATTGTGATATTGCATTGATTGTGGCAGTGATATTGCACTGATTGTGGGAGTGATATTGCACTGATTGTGGCACTGATATTGCACTGACTGTGGCACTGATATTGCACCGATTGTGGCACTGATATTGCAATGATTGTGGCAGTGATATTGCACTAACTGTGGCAGTGATATTGCACTGATTGTGGGAGTGATATTGCACTGATTGGGGCACTGATATTGCACTAACTGTGGCAGTGATATTGCACTGATTGTGGCAGTGATATTGCACTGATTGTGGCAGTGATATTGCACTGATTGTGGCAGTGATTTTGCACTGATTGTGGCACTGATATTGCACTGATTGTGGCACTGATATTGCACTGATTGTGGCAGTGATATTGCACTGATTGTGGCACTGATATTGCACTGATTGTGGCACTGATATTGCACTGATTGTGGCAGTGATATTGCACTGATTGTGGCAGTGATATTGCACTGATTGTGGCACTGACATCGCACCGATTTTGGCACTGATATTGCAATGATTGTGGTAGTGATATTGCACTTACTGTGGCAGTGATATTGCACTGATTGTGGGAGTGATATTGCACTGATTGGGGCACTGATATTGCACTAACTGTGGCAGTGATATTGCACTGATTGTGGCAGTGATATTGCACTAACTGTGGCAGTGATATTGCACCGATTGTGGCACTGACATCGCACCGATTGTGGCACTGATATTGCACAGACAATTTCGTAAATCTAGAATAAATGAAGTCATTGAGACATTTAGCAAGACATTTACTAGCAAGAAAAAAGTTACGCAATCTAAACTAAAGTAAAAAATTAGTTCCGAATATATTCAACATAGCTTACAGAGACAGGACATAAACAGCGAAAAAAACTCATTAAAGATAGTCTAAGTGAACTTTTAACATTGACAGACAGAAAAAACGCTACTTATACAGCCTGGATAGGGCTCAGAAAAGAGAAAGCATTAGAAGTTCTATCATTTCTATGCAAACCTGCTTAGATGAATGCATTCACTAAGTGCAAACAAAGACTTACAACAACACATTTTTTTTATTATAGTAGCTTAAATAGACAAAATATATGCTGGAAATATAGTAGTTACATTAAAAATATGACACAATTCCAGAACAAACATACACTCACAAATAAAGAGAAGAGGACACAGCAAGCGACTAAGCTGTTTTAAGGGGAAATTAAACAAATAAACAATAAGAAAAGTTTTATCATCAGCTACTCACAAGTAGCATACGATAAAACAAAAATTTGCAAGAAAAAATTAGTGTATAAATAGCGAATATAAAGTAAGCAATGAAAGCCACTTTAGCTAGTGTTTATCTAACGGAGGGATGTCACAAAATATTTGGCTAAAGAAATCTTTTTCTTGAATTATCGATATAAATCGATATATTAAAATCTAATAATCAATTAATTGGCACAAAGAAAGTCAGCATAGCAGAAAAAGATATATGCTATTCAGATGGAAATCTAAACAATAAATAGACAGCTATTAAGCCAGCTTTAGAGTTAGTGCAAAGAGAGCAAAAATTAACGTTTTGTTGTTAAATAAGTAAACGGATAGCCATACTAATAATAACAATAAATAATAAGCAGTAGTTACACGCACGCATGAACTGCATTGCAGTGCGCTATATGTCACCATATTCAAATAGCTATCGGAAATGTATTGCATGGCTTCACCGCTGTTAAGCTAAACAAAGGTTTCTTTCAAAATAATCCAAGGAAAATGATGGATTTGGAGCGTTCGGAGGAGGTGGAAAAGAGGATTCAGGGAGGGGTTGGAGAGGGGAATTAGGGATGGGTGGGAGAGGGGAATTAGGGATGGGTGGGAGAGGGGAATTAGGGATGGGTGGGAGAGGGGAATTAGGGATGGGTGGGAGAGGGGAATTAGGGATGGGTGGGAGAGAAGATTCAGGGAGGGGTGGGAGAGAAGATTCAGGTAGGGGTGGGAGAGAAGATTCAGGGAGGGATGGGAGAGAAGATTCAGGGATGGGTGGGAGAGGGGATTCAGGCAGGGGTGGGAGAGAGGATTCAGGGAGGGGTGGGGGAGGGGATTCAGGGAGGGCTGGGAGAGGGGATTCAGAGAGGGTTGGGAGAGGGGATTCAGAGAGGGCTGGGAGAGGGGATTCAGGGAGGGCTGGGAGAGGGGATTCAGGGAGGGTTGGGAGAGAGGATTCAGAGAGGGTTGGGAGAGAGGATTCAGGGAGGGTTGGGAGAGGGGGTTCAGAAAGGCGTGGGAGAGGGGATTCAGAGAGGTAGTAGAAAAGAAGTATCACACACACAGTGGGAGAGAGGTGGCTGAGATCTCAGCTGCAAGCCAACTAGTTAACTGGGAGACCCAGAACAGTTCTGGCTCGCAACGCCCTAGCAACTAGCTGTTCCCTGAAGCGTAGCATAACGGGATCGTGTACGAATCGAGTCTCGCCGCCGCCCTCCCAGCTGCGGTAGTGATGCATGCCAGCAGTGCCGAAGTCCACATTATTAGTGCCGCCGCTGAAATAGCGCCAGACATTGTGCACGCCCATGACCCGCACAAAATGCGGCCGGACAATCATCTTGGACCGGGAGCCGTGCGAGTACACGCTGTCCTCGCGTCTTAATTTTAATAAAGCGCTCAACTTTAAGCCTGTTATAGTGGCATTGGAAGCTAATTGAGGATCGCTTGGCCATTCCAATCGATAGAACGTGTTTTGAAATGACAGTCCGGCCGTGCTGGTGTCCGGCATCTTGGCGCGGATGAGGTCGCGCCAATTGTTATAAGCGCTGCTACGTGGCACAATCACCTCGTCCATGTCGGTGAAGACGGCGAATTCGAATTCGGCTGAGGCGCGCATTACGCAGTCCTGCAGCATGGCCATCTGTGCGTAGTACTTCACGTCCTCAGTGTAGCCTGGCGGCAGCGGCCACACGTGTACTTTAACCGGCGGGTGGAAGGGCAATACGGAGAGGTCGCTGGCGAACTGCAGGTGCGGTCGGTCAGTGTTGTCCGCGGTTAGTTAATGGGCTATTGATAAACATTTGTGGTCATAGGGCGATTCTTTAAGAACCGAAAGTCCCCCCTGGGTCATTCAGCCAGTCTCTGCTGCCCCCCCCCTGGGTTATTCAGCCAGTCTCTGCTGTCCCCCCCGGGTCATTCAGCCAGTCACTGCTGTCCCCCCTGGGTCATTCAGCCAGTCTCTGCTGCCCCCCCCTGGGTCATTCAGCCAGTCTCTGCTGTCCCCCCCGGGTCATTCAGCCAGTCACTGCTGTCCCCCCTGGGTCATTCAGCCAGTCTCTGCTGCCCCCCCCCTGGGTCATTCAGCCAGTCTCTGCTGCCCCCACCCTGGGTCATTCAGCCAGTCTCTGCTGCTCTCCCTGAGTCATTCAGCCAGTCCCTGTAAGTTTCTTTTAATAAACAAAAATAAAAACGAACTCGCCTGCTTATTAGCGAGAAAGCTGGTCACCCGGTCGCTGCTGGTGTGATTGTACACGAAGAACCAATCGGCGCCAAATAGCCTGTTTAATTCGAATGTCTGCACTAGTTCGTCAACTTTGTCATAACGCAAATTAAGCGGCGTGACGCACACGGCTATGCGGCCGTTGCTGATTGGCTCGGCTGGCAGTGGCTGCACAGTGTGAATCCCGTTGGGCTGGTCGCATGCAGATCTGGGATAGAATAAATGGAGATTGCACATTCTGAATTATGATTTTAGGGGATCAAGATCATTGGCTTGAGTTGCAGTGAATTAGTGGCTTGGACATCAAGATTAGCAGGTTGATTATAAGGATTATCAGCTTGGGGACAAGGATTATCAGCTTGGGGACAAGGATTATCAGCTTGGGGACAAGGATTATCAGCTTGGGGATCAGGATAATTATCTTGTGATACAAAATTTTATCTTAGGGATAAAAACATGGCCCCAGGATCGGCTTATTTAGCAATAAAAAGCCTTTCCCATCGCCGAGCAGCTCACCTAGCAAAAGACACGGCGTAGGGCACCTCGCCGTCGGGCGCGCGATTTTCGCAGCTAATCAGCACAGAATCGTAGCGCCGGCCGTTGCCCTCGGGCACAACGTCGATGCTGGCCGGAACGGCGGCCATCACGTCGGGCATTCGGCGATACCACAGCTGGCAGAGGAGGCCGTTAGCTCGGCCGGCTAGGGCGATGCCGACTGCTCGGACCACGGTGCGGCCAGATTTGTCTCGCCTATCGTAATAGGCCGAATAAGTGAGCACGTCTTTGTCGTTGGGGTGGATGCTGAGAAAGCGGAGCTCCTGCAGTGCGCGAGCGGGCCGGGGGTTGCCATTTCAATTGCTTGTTTTTAAGCTTTTGTAGTTTTCAGGATCTGAGGTTTTCAGGGTGATTCTTCAGGATCTAAGGTTTTTTCAGGGCGATTTTTCAGGATCTGAGGTTTTTTCAGGGCGATTTTTCAGGATCTGAGGTTTTTTCAGGGCGATTCTTCAGGATATGAGGTTTTCAGGGCGATTCTTCAGGATCTAAGTTTTTCAGGGCGATTCTTCAGGATCTGAGTTTTTTTCAGGGCGATTCTTCAGGATCTGAGGTTTTTCAGGGCGATTCTCCAGGATCAGAGTTTTTTTCAGGGCGATTCTTCAGGATCTGAGTTTTTTTCATGGCGATTCTTTAGGATCTGAGGTTTTCAGGGCGATTTTTCAGGATCTGAGGTTTTTTTCAGGGCGATTTTTCAGGATCTTAGGTTTTTTTCAGGGCGATTCTTCAGGATCTGAGGTTTTTTTCAGGGCGATTCTTCAGGATCTGAGGTTTTTTCAGGGCGATTCTTCAGGATCTGAGGTTTTCAAAGCGATTCTTCACGATCTGTGGTTTTCAGGGTGATTCTTCAGGATCTGAGGTTTTCAGGGCGATTCTTTAGGATCTGAGGCTTGCAGGGTGATTCTTCAGGACCTGAGGTTTTCAGAGCGATTCTTCAGGACCTGAGGTTAGAGGGCGATTCTTCAAGATCTGAGGCTAAAGGGCGATTCTTTAAGAACTAAGGTTAGAGGGCGATTATTCAAGATTTGAGGTCAGGGGGTGATTCTTCAAGACCCGAGATTGGAGAGCGATTTTTTAAGATTTAAGGTGATAGAATATTTGGAGTACTTCTAAAGTCGTACGGTAATTTAGAGATTTATATTTATAAATAAAATTTCAATTTTTTTAAAATACAGTAATAAAATAAAATCACCTTCATATGAACGAGTTTAATGCCTGAAGAAAAATTGCAGGTTAAATTATAGACATTTTAATAATTCAAGCAACTAAAAAAACTAGAAAATGAATATTATGCAGCCCCTACCTGAGCAGAAATGGGCGAAGTTAGGGCAGTCTTGGAGCACCAGGGCACCTCGCGCATTTCATTATGCGGCACATTTAAAGACACATGGCCATCCGCTAATGGCGGCGGATTTCTTAAGTCCAAATGAAACACAGATTTGCTCTGCACCGGACGAGACTTTGAATCGTCAATTTTATCCTTAGCATTAGGATTCAAATGCGCATGAATGCTAAGCCTTGAATTCACCCGGGCATACTTAGCCAATGGCGGTTCAATTATAATTTCGGGCAGAGCATTATCAGCCAAATAGTTAGTATAGGCCAGCGTGTAGATTGTCCAGCTGATGTACAGACAGAATGTGGCTACCAGGAAGGTGCACAATAGCCTGCGCCGCCGCCAAAAATTGCTAGCCATGCTGGGATAAACTGATTATTCTGAAAATATAATATGAATTATGAATATAATATGAATTATGTTGTAGGGGTCTTTTCTATTTATCCAATCGCTGACCCCAAAGTTGTTCTAGGGCTTTCTTCTATCCTAATTAAACCTTAATCTATTTCCTAGAAAATTACTCAGTTACTCATTTGCCTGGTAGCGTCTTCTGGGCTAGCTGGTAGCGTTTACTGGGCCGAGCGGTAAACCCAGTCCGAAATAAGGGTGGTACCCGGATTAGAGGGTTGCAGCCTTAATTACCTAACAATTCCCTAGCCCTAAACCTAATTCCCTAATGCCTATTCTCACACAGTGGCGGTATAATCTCCCTTTCTCAGTGGTAATGCCTTGCTTTCTCAGCGGTATAATCTCACTTTCTCAGCGGTAATGCCTTGCTTTCTCAGTGGTATAATCTCGCTTTCTCAGCGGTATAATCTCACCCTGAGGTGGTATCTCTGCTCTCTATAGCAGGTATCTATCTCTGCTATGTGCAGGTATTTCTCGCCTATCAGGTGGCCTAATCTCTGCCTACTGGCAGGCTTGTATACTTGCCTAAGCGGTGTGTCTCTGCCTCTGCAGGAATGAAAGCACTAAGCAGAAATATAGAAGCAGAAGCTTCTATATTTTTATGGCTGATTTGAGGCTGCCAAACTGGTTGCTTTTCCTTGCTCTGAATTGTGCCTTTATATACTCAAATTTTATTTGTTTTAACATTTGCATTTATTTTTATTTTCACTCATTTAAACAAACAATTTAAAAATAAGCACAAAAATATTTGTCTATTAAAACATAATATGCGTAAATTTGAATTTGAAGTTTCTAAAAATGGGCCTACTACAATTATAAAAAATACAATATATGATTCAAAGTCTATACTTTAAAATAGTTTTGAGGGCTAGATATACATAATAGTAGCATATATACAAAACAGTAGTATATATAGAGGTATACAGTGTATCCAATAATAATGTCATACTTTTAGGTCTTACACTGACTGAAAATAATTAAGCAAAGCAATTTGGAAAGAAGAAAGTAATATATAATAGTATGTTAAATCAAAATATACAAAATTTATAGTTTTGGGGACATAAAAAGGAGGGAAAACAGTATCTTTTAAAATTTTAAGACAATTATTTGCCATGGCTCTGAATTGGGTATCTTGCACTGAAAAAAAAAATTTTTGTCTTAGAAGGCACCTCTATATATTAGTATCCTTTACTGAGAAAATCAAAGATTTGCAAATGGAAATTAGAAATTTTTTGCTTCAATAAAGCAAAATTTTAATAGGTCACTATAGATACTGGATCCCAATAACTATGTTAAAGGCAGGAGGGTAGCATATTATGAGGCATGGCAGTGCAACATAGCATGGTGTTGCGGTAGCAAAAAGTTTGAAAATTTTGTGTCGTGTCACACATTGGAGCTGCATTTTTGACACCCATGTCATATGTCCACAGTTTTTTGACATTTATTCAAATAGGGTATCCAAAAGGTTTTGGAGTAGCACTGTAGCTTAGGCCTATTGGATCACTTTTGGGTATGATAATCCCCTCCCCAGAAAATCATGGATCTCACCAAATAGAGTTCTCCAATAGAAACTCTGTTATAATTGGTAGCATGGAACAATAATATTGGAAATTTGGCCTTTATTATATTTGGCATCTAATTTTATTTTAGAATTTTTAGAAAATCTTGCAATTCCTAAATTATTTTCAAATTTATCTATAGCTAGCAAGATATTAAGAATAATAGGATGTCTTAAAAAAGATACAAGTATATATAATCAAGGACTAGCTACTTAAAGGTCTATACTTGATTTGTTCTGCAAGACTACTTAAGACTTAAGTTGTTGTATTATCCTTGTATATTGAAGTATAATGAAGTGACAAAAGATGAAAAGTACTTAGATTTTCATATAATCAAGTGATCAGTATATATAGTAGTACCCTTCAATGGCCTTTATAAGTATATGATAAAGTGACTAAGACTAAAATTCTTTTAAGAAAATGACATTTGATAAAATGGAATTTGACAAGGATTCAATATTTCATGGTTAGAATTAGTTAAATAAAGTAGGCCTAATAAAGGAACTGTTTTATGAAATCTTTTCCTTAAGACAGCAAGTAGCTTATAATATTATTATAGCTATTATTAATTTAAAAAATTAGAAACTTTTTAACCTCACACAGTGTTTGGCAAAATATAGTCCTAGTGGAATAAATTTTCATCTAAATTGACAAAGGAGCAATCTCCTGATTTACTGTGTTAAATTATTTTTGGGTAAAAAATGAAAGTTACGCAGTAAAAAGGGCGCCATGCATTGCCCTGAATTTGGCCTTGACGTGTGCCCATGGCCCCTTTGATGTGTTTGTGTGGATAGTTGGGTCGTGGGGGTCCACAAAGTGGAGTTCGTGATTGACGGCCACGTGATTCTCTAAGCCTTTATAAGCTTTCCAGCCATCAGTCAGTATCCTTGTGTCAGGAAGTAAGTACGTGTACTGGATAATGGGCAGAAGTGTTTGAGCAGAGCAGTTTGGAATGAGCACCAACAAAGCCATGATGATGCTCATTCCAAACGAAGGCCCTCAGTAAATTGGAAGCTAGGTAATAGTACTCTACTTGTCATGAATTTTTCATCAAAAGCATGGCTTTGTAGGATTTTTATGCCAAGCCATTAACAGCTTGTAGTGCAGATGGAGTGTAGTTTTGTGTCAATTTTTAGAAATTTCTTATAATTTTAGCATGTTTAAAAAGAAGAGCGCAACAACTTATAAGAAGTACAAATTTTTGTACTTGAATAATTTTTATGTTTATAGTCAATTTTTGCGATTTTTTAACGCTTTTTTTGCCTGCCTTTGTTGTAAAATATTGTTTAACTTTATGAACACGTGTGGCGAAGTTTCAAATATATAAAATTGACCTACAGTAGATCGGACGTCAATTTTGTATCGCTTTCTACATGAGCTTTGCGGCAGTATTTATTCAGATCGAACTAAATGAGTTTTTACGCATCGTTTAATAGAAATATTTATAGTGCATAGTAGCTTCTAATTTTGTCGTATATATTTTTATCTGACTTTTCCCGATCTGTAATTGACAATTGACAAAAAATGCGCGACAGCATTGAGAAGAGTGCAAAGGAAAGTCTTGTTTTGCCTGCTTATCAATGTGCTAACAAGTCGGATTTTTTGTGTGATCTAATTGCGTTTGTCTTTTTTATTAAAGGTCAGTGCCCTTCTTTTAATGAAGTTGAGAAGGAAGTAAAAATGATTGTTTCTGAAGCTGACTCAGATAATAAGCAAAGATCTAATCCCAATGCGAATGTCAATAAGCTTATCAAAAGACACACTGCAAACAGTTCTCGTTCGTCTACTGCTGTCACTGTGTGTGTTACTCCTGCAAAGACATCAACTTCGACCAATGGCAATTCCAGTGCTTTGTTCACCTGTTATGCAAGTCCTATTGAGTGCAAGTTTCAAGCTAGAAATTATGCCAAGCAGGAAGCTACCACCTTGTTTACTTGCTATACTAGTCCCATTCTTAGTAGGACTAAGAATCAACCAACCAACTTCAAGCCACCAATATTAGCACTTCAAAACAAGAAACCTTTGTGTGCAAGCTCCAAAGAAGAAGTGCAAGTTTCATTTATTAATGAAAATTTTGATTCTATATCTTTAAATATTTCGATTGATTTGTCTCAAACTTTGGAATTTGACTCCTTTATTGCATCAGCAAAGAAGCAATTTGCTCTTAGGTGTGCATCTCCAGCTCCACTTTTGCATCTTAAAAGAAATGTAAGTTGCCACTTGCTAGTAAGATCTAGCTTAATGATATTATATTTAATGCTTCAATTTTTATATTAGACTTTTTAGAAGAGTATTTTAGTCTATGTTTCTAGCAATAAATCATGTTTTCAATCCATACATGTGCAACACCTGGCCGACCCGGCCGAATCAGCTGGGTGACAGGCCTGCCAAGCAAGGGACGTTGCAAAATCGGCGATGCAAGTCGAAAAATCGCCGATGTAAGTCACAAAAGTGGTAAAAACAAGGGGGTAAGTCGCAAAATGGAGAAGAATTGGGAAGATTCAGGCAAGAATCGTTTAGCGGGACCTTTTTTTTGGTCCTTCAAAATTTTTGGCCAACTAAGTCGCAAATTTTTCCTCTGACAACCTATGTCGCACTTACATTGAACAACGTCGCACTTTTGGTCAGAAACAATGTCGCACTTACACTAAACAACATCGCACTGGCCGGGTAAGATTCAGGAGGTTGCGCATGTATGTTTCAATCTGATATTGCATTAATCATCTTTTAAACAGATATATTAAGATCAATTGTCTATAAATTAAAAGTAAAATAGTAGGCCAAGTGATAAATATTGTGTATAATTATCATTAGGTAATTTTTTAAAACAATTAGAAAGTTTTTAAATATTAAATTGTTTTTAAGACCAATTTAAATAAAAGTATTATTAAATTATACTTAGTATTTTTATATTACTTTTTTTTATTCATTTCATTTGTTTGATTATATGATCAATTTATATTATCATGTAAATGTCAATTTAGGCCTAAATATCTACAGTCCTTGATTTTCTTATATTATATATTTTATAGAGTTGTTGCAATGGAATTTTTTACCAAGTTTCTATGATAGCTTAATGCTCATATAATGTTTTGTTGCAAGTGCTACCATAGGGAAGGCATTGAAATAGCATAAGATGTGTGGTATCTACTATTGCTTCCAATTTTATCCTTTACAAAGCAGATAGTACTCAAGTGCTTACAAAGCAAAAAAAATTAGCTAGGTCTACTTCTTAAACCCCTTTTATTTATTAGGCATTGATGTTGTATACAGTAATTATTTTATTCCCAAAACTAAAAGCTATTACCCTTAAAAGACTTTTTATATACTTAAAGCTAATACAAGAACTTAAACCTGAATTGTGCACATTGTTTAAAATATATTATTGAAGCTTCTTTAGCTATTAAACATGGCTGAAGCAAATGCACAAAAGCTGATAAGAGATATTTTGAAGGAGTATAATGCAAATTGCATACACAAATTTTTCCTATGCTTTTATTATGAACTTATATATAAAACTTAAATTATGCCTCATACTTAAACATCTAATATATACTATTATAGCTTATAATATAGCTTATAATTTTTTGTAAAAATAGGCTTGTATTCATACATGCACAACAGTTGGCCGAGTTGGCCAATCTGACTGACTGATTTGGTAGCTGACCAAGGTAAGTGGCAAAATCAGCGATGTAAGTCACATAATTGGTGAAAAATGGGGGGTAGTCAAAAAATTGGGGGGGGGGTAAGTTGCAAAAATGAGGGGTAAGTCGCAAAAATGTGGGGGTACATTGCAAAATGGAGAAGAATTGGGAAGATTCAGGCAGAATTTTTCGCAGGACCTTTTTTTGGTCCTTTGAACTTTGACCCAAACTAAGTCGCAAATTTTTTTTAACTAAGTTGCACCAGCTGACCAAATTTTTCAAGTTGTTCATGTATGCTTGTATTTATGTCCAAACTCTTATGTAGTAGTAAAAGATATATATTCTTGTATTAGTTGTTAGTAGTGTTGTTAGAGAGTCATAAATAAAAATTGTATAAAACTTAATTAAAGAAATTGAGCATACATTATCACACATGGATTAAAAATTGGCAGAAGTTACTTATAAGATCAACTATAGTTTTTTCACCCAAGTTTTACTTGTCTACAACTTTGGTTGCTTAAGATTTTTCAATTTAAGCTACTTTATGTTAAAGTGAGTTTTTTTGCTGCTTCTTAGTTTATTGCAAGTGTTGAATTTCCTAAGAGAATTGTAAAAAGATACATGCATCCTACTAGTCAAAAACAAAAATTAAGTTTCTTTGCTGCATAGCCTTTCAAATAATTGTTTATCTAGGTAGTTTTATATGGCATAAATATGTCAAATATTAAGATTCCTTTGCTGTATCCATTGTTAATGAAAGTATTCAACAACTACAAGTAAAATAGGCCATAAAATGACAGTTTTTCTTTGTTTACTGTCCCATTGTAATAATATTAAATTAGTTGACCTAGCCTTAATAATAATAATAATAATAAAATACTGCCGCCAGGTGCACCAGGAGCGAATGCTTCGCTGCCTAGCCGAGGTGGTGCCCGCCGTGCTGAGGGCGGCGCCGCATTCCGACGCCATCATGCTGGCGTTCGGTCCGAGCCTGCTCAGCTTGGACCAGGCTGTCCTGCTAGAGTTCGCCGACGCCTCCGAGCTGGACCACGGCGACAAAGAGAATGAGAACGTCGATGCTGATTCCGATTCTCTTGACGATGATGAAGACGACAGAGGCCAGCTGGAGGCCGGCTTGGCTCAGCGTCAGCGTCAGCTGGTATTCAGCCAGCTGCTGGGTGTTTCAGGCCTAGCTGACGCCATCCCGCTGACTAGCATGCACGTGCTGCTTCGCCTGCCTCGGGATCCGGCCCAGCAGCAGCAGCCGCCGACGGCGCCATTTCGACCGAGGCCGCATTTTAAATTGCGACCAGCCTGCCGCCTGATTAAATTGACTCTGCCTTGGCGCGTCGCCAGCTCGGCGTCGTCGGTCGCTGAGGCAACCGATTGTATCTGGTATCATTCGGCTACGTCTGTGCCAGGGTACGCCCTGCCTGAGCTCGGCTGATGCCCCTGCCGAATGTTGTCACTGCTGACTTGATTGCGCGCTTTTGCATCAATTCTAGTATATCCAATTCTTAACAATTTTATGACAGGTTTCCATGGTGACACTATTAACTTAAAAACATCAAGTAATATTTGCTTTTGGACTTTAATGGTACCTATCCAGCAGAAAGTTCAGATAGACTAGCGGGTACCCCTATCAACAAAAGTGCACTAAGTTACGAGGTACTTAACTTGCAGAGAGTTTTAACACAAGCGTAGTCAGCTGGTACCCATATCAACAAAATAAATAAACTGATTTTTTTGTCAAATTTAAATATTTTTTCTTTGTTTTTCGTTAATTATTTGAATTCTATTGCAATGCATGGCTTTCATATTTATTTACTAGCATTTCAATTGTCTCGCAATTATTCTATAAACTATATTCTATATTTTATAAATGAACTTGTGTAGCCAAAAAACGGCATTTTTATTTATTTTTTTAATTTAAAGCAACAAAGTTTTACCGAAAATCAGTGCAATTAACCATATTGTCTATATTATTTATTATCATTTATTTTGTTTCTATACATAAGTAGCGTCTCATTCGTCATTTAAACTGCTCTTTTTTAAACCTAATTTATTATTGTTTATTTGCATGACGGTCAATTTGTAAATTTATTATCACTATCAATTTGTCTGCCTTGTTTAAAAATTTAAAGGTGCTAATTATAACTTTCCACACCCTACCCTTTCTACCCAATACTTTCTATATTGTCGCTCTTTATTTTTAACGAAATAAAAAATCGACTAAAATGCAACAACTATTTTAATTTTGGCTTTGAATTGAATAGTGAATTTTTTGTCATTTTATTGGAGTTTTAAAGGCTAAAAAGTTAATGGTTTTAAAGTTTATTAACAGCAAATTTTAATAAAGTCCAACCTAAAAAGTCAAACCCACGATTGTTAACAATACGGCTTCATACAGTCGTAATAATGGAGAAAAAACAAACAAACAGAATCAATGTCTTCGTAAAAAATTTTTCTCGAGTGCCAAGTGTGTGCTAATAGTTGAAGCAATTTATTATTTAATATTATAATTTATTATATTATCTGAAATAATTTAAATAAGAAAATCTTTAAAAGCAATAAAATTACAAGCAAATTGACACAACCTCTCAATAGAATATGGTAAAACTGCGGTACAAGTACAATATTTTAGCAAGTTGTTTTACGAGTACAACACTTCTACGTCCAAATTATTTATTTAACCTTGTTTTTATTACGAAAAAACTACCTAAATGACTTTATAGATTAAGCCAGTTTCACTTTCGTTAAGGAATGAACTTACAAATAAAACTATCTGCATAGTTTAATTAAATCTTATACGTTCGTACATGTGCATCGCGCCGATCACAAGAAATCAGAAAAAAAAGATAAGACGAACCTTCAAAAAAATTTCTCATTTCTTTCTAAATCAGAAATGCGGCCGCAAAATAGTGAATAAAAACTAAAAAATCTGTGCATCAACATATCGCTACACAGACAGGCTAAGAAAGAATTTAAAAAAGAACAATAGCTACGCGTTTGAGCAAAATTGAGCTAGCAATAAAAACAATCACTAAAAACAATCAATTTAAATCAATCACTGTTTACGCTAAATATCTATCTAGCGCATACAGACGGATAGAGAAGCGTCCACTAACAACAATTAATCAAATCGAAGGCACGCTATGTTAGTAAGTAGGCGACTTAGTGCAGCTTCTTCTTTGTCAAAACAGTCTGACATATTCGACGCTTTAACATATCTGAAGTCTTAAACACGAACCGAATTCGAATTTAGATGACCCTGCAAATTGTAAGGAAGGAAAAGGCTGAAAAATTATAAAATTTTAGGTAGCTTTAGCTGCTATTTTTTCATTAAAAAACTTAATACTCTCACCCCAGTAGGAGATTGGCAATAAGTAGTAAAAATGCTAAATAGCTAACTATCTTGGCCAGCGATGCGATTGTTCGGGTGCTGCGAATCTCCAGACCTGTTTGTTTTATATTGCATTAAGAAATAAAATCGTTATTACTGCGATAACGTGTGTTATGTCATACAAAACCCATAAATACGTGAAAAACTTCAAAAGACTTGTGTAATTTATCGAAAAGCTATTCCTTCCTAATCCTGATTTTCCTCCAGGAGAGAAAAAACCAAATCTCGATCACGATCCCGCCCAAAAACATATTGATCCCATCCGAGTCTTAGCAACTAGCGCAGTTAGAAAGTGTAATAAAAAATGATATTAAAAACTCACGCGCTTGCCGGCCGAACTTTAGGGCGCAGTGAAGGCCAATGCCGCTCAGACAGATTAGCATGCCAATCCAATTAACTAGGGTGATGGGATCCGAGTTGATCTGCGAGGCCAGATAAATAGTGCAGATCTCCTGCGAGTTTGAGGGATTTGGTGAGGTTCGCTTTTGCTATTAATATCAACTTCTAATGCCATAAAATGCAATAGATAACAAATCACTGTGTAACAAAGACTACATAGCCAATCAACAAAGACCGTATTGAGGCTTAAAAACATAAAAAAAACAACTATTTCACAACAGCTCAAAAGTGATATTGTAGCCAATTTACAAAGACCACAATCCCAATAAACAAAGACTTCACAACAAAGCTCCAACCTTGAAAATGCCAGAGACTGACAGCGTCAGCGAGCTGGTGTGATGAATAAGCAGGTACTCGGAGAACTCCAAGCCGAAGGCTAGCAGAGCGCCGCCGGTCAGGGCGCCAAGAGTTCGCATGGCGGCCTCCGCTGAGCCGGCGCGGAACGCGTTGGCCGTGGTGCCAACTTCGACGCCTTCAAAAATGGCGGCCAGAGGCAGCAGCGCCAGAATCATCCACGGCTGCACGTGATAAATCATGTCAACAGGATTGGCCAGGCCTAATTCTGCGCGTTGCGTAGCAACCTGCGCCGCCGTCCATCTGGCGCCGGACACGAAAGACGCTAATAGTACAAGTAGAAAACCGCCGGTGTGGAACTGTGTACTTTTGTAAGTGAATAACAATAGGCCGGCTGAGATTAGCAGAACCACGGCGGTTAGTGACCAGCGCTGCGATTGGTCAGTAGAGAGAGAGAGAGATAGAATGGGTCAAACATACTTGGCGCGTCGTAACAAAAGTTAAAATCGCTACATATCGCGACACATGCAATGCAAAGCAGACCGCTGATTGTAAAACGCTTTGGGTAGTTTAAAAAAAATACTTAAAATCGCCCAATTCTCCATATAAAATTTAAGGTTAACATACAAAAACAGACACCAGCTAGAAGAAAAGTCTCGATTACATTTTTTGAAGTGAAAACTTTTTTTCGATTGAAAAAATCTCAGTTTGAGGGAATGAATGAATGTTAAAAATATTCCCCGTTTACCTGCACTTCAATGGCACATAAAGTGTGCCATATAAGTTACAAAGAAATCTTAACAACACAGCAACTGCAATGAAATGGCCATCATAAAATACGTGGCGCTGAGTTTCATATGTAAATATATCCTAACAGATGTATTATTAATTTAATCGGCACAAACTTACCCATTCTTCCACTCGAAAGACTATAGCAAACAATAGTATGAATACAACGGCGCTAGACTTGGTCATTGTGTATAAAGAAATCGAGATGAACTCGAAGCTCCAATTAGACAGGCCGATGTCTAAAGAGCCGGCAATGCCAGTCAGGGCTACGCGCTTAATATAGGGCCGCCAAAGCAGCTCGGGTCGGGGCGCGTTGCGCCACCATTGCAACAGTGAGCGGAGTAGCCAAGCTAAACAAAACTTCACTAACAGGTGGCACACAGTCATGGAGAGCGGATAAGGGTACATGCTGATGTACTTCTTGTTGCAGAAGGTCAGCGTTATTGAGAAGCCATAGAACACTAGAATTAGGATGCCATTCTTTAACAAAGAGGTCAGCAGAGGCCTTGGCGGCGCCGAGGTTGCCTCCATCATGAAAGAGACGCGATGAATTAGCTGAATATTTCTAAGCATACAGCAAGCACGAGATTGTCAAGCTGTTCCATAAAAAACAGTTCCTTTTTTAACTTCAAACTTGCACTAGGAGCAGTGCTGCTAGCTGATTTTCAATGCATCTTACATGGTGCTCAACTGAAAGTTTAGTAACAAAATTATATAAGTAAATAGTTTAACTGCAAAGACTGACTAAAGAAAAGCTGATCACCTTTACCAAGAAAGTAAGTAGCCCAACAAAGTGATTAATAATATAATATTTGATATTATATTTCAATTATCCACATATTTGAATACACAGAAGCATTCGGATCCCATACATTTTTGGTTGCATTTGGTGATTTTATATTAAACCTATGTATATATAACTTTAGCTTAAGTAAAGCAATATTTATTTGTAAAATACTGGGAATTAGCTATTAGTAAACAATACTTTGCAAGTTTCTATGAACTGTCAGTAAACAATTAAAATAACTTAAAGGCTCTAGAGGCTTGCAGTTACAATTAGCAAATGAATATCAAAAAGAGAGCCTGTTATGCAAATTGGCTCTTAAGTAGTCAGTAATTATATTTACTAGGGACTTGTCACTTGAGCCAGGGGTGGACTAGAGTGGCTAACCCCTAAAATGCATAGGCACATAAACAGCTTGATACATGCACAAATGTTAGAATTATCTAGCTATTCCTAATAGTTTCTTATATGGGTAAGTCACTATTGGACAAAATGGATATCACATGAAAGCAATGAGCCAATAGCAACATATATGCATGTGCTTCCAATGGAAATGGCCAGGTTATCATACATGCGCAACCTCCTGAATCTTACCCGGCCAGTGCAACGTTGTTTAGTGTAAGTGCGACATTGTTTCTGACCAAAAGTGCAACGTTGTTCAGTGTAAGTGCGACATAGGTCGTCAGTGGAAAAATTTGCAACTTAGTTGGCCAAAAATTTTGAAGGACCAAAAAAAAAAAGTCCCGCAAACGATTCTTGCCTGAATCTTCCCAATTCTTCTCCATTTTGCGACTTACCCCCTTGTTTTTCACCAATTTTGTGACTTCACCGATTTGGCCGGGTGTTGCGCATGTATGCAGGTTATTCTCAAGGTCACACCCATATAGGAACAGCTTGCAATAGTAGCTCATAGTTAGCACTAATGCACTGACTTCAAAGAGGTACTAATTTGATCTATATATTTCTAATTTTTTCTTATTTACCACAATCATATAAGGGCATAAACTTGGGAATTACCTAGCCATTTCCAGTGGCAAATCATAGCTACATGCATTTTGGTATTGCTTGTTTCTTTCCTGTCATATGGTAGCTAGGGGGAAATGCTGAATGCTTAGAAAATATTCCGCATGTTTGGGGGAGGAAACGCTGAAAGCTTGGGAAAATTCTGAATGCTTCAGGGGAAACGCTACATGCTTGGGAAAAAATTTAAATGCTGGGGGGAAACCTGCATGCTCAGGAAAAAATTATTTCCTTTGGGAAAACACTGCATGCTAAGAAAAATCCAGAATGCTTGGGAGGAGCGCTGTATACTCCCAAAAAATTTTGAAATCTTAGAGGAAACGCTGGATGCTTGAGGAAAATTCTGAATTTTTTGGGGAAACTGCCAATTGCTGGTGAAAAATTTATTTGCTAGGTGTAAATGCTGCATGCTTGGGAAAAATTCTGAATTCTTGGGGAAACGTTGCATGCTAGGGAAAAATTCTGAATGCTTGGGGGGAAACGGCATGCTCAAGAAAATTCTGAATGCTCTGAGGGAAATGCTGCATGCTCAGAAAAATTCTGAATGTTCCGGGGGAAACACTGCATGCTCGAGAAAATTATGAATGCTCGGGGGAAACACTGCATGCTTAGGAAGAATTCTAAATGCTCCGGGGGGTAATGCTGTATGCTCAGAAAATATTCTGAATGCATGGGGATAGCTGCATGCTTGGGAAAAATTTTAAATGCTGGGGGGAAATGCTGAATGCTTGGGAAAATTCTGATTGCTCCGGGGGAAATGCTGCATTCTCGGGAAAAATTTTAAATGCTCGGGGAAATGCTGCATGCTTGATAATATTCTGCATGTTTGGGGGAGGTGACGCTGCATGCTCGGGAAAATGCTGAATGATCTGGTGGAAACGCTACATGCTTGGGAAAAAATGTAAATGCTGGGGGGAAACACTGCATGCTCAGGAAAAAAATTATATGCTGGGGGGAAACACTGCGTGCTCAGGAAAAAATTTATATGCTTGGGGGAAACACTGCATGCTAAGAAAAAATCCAGAATGCTCGGGGGAAAACACTGCATGCTAAGAAAAAATCCAGAATGCTTGGGGGAAGCGCTGTATGCTCCAGAAAAATTTTGAAATCTTAGAGGAAACACTGGATGCTTGAGGAAAATTCTAAATTTTTGGAGAAATTGCTGAATGCTTGTGAAAAATTTATTTGCTGGGTGTAAACGCTGCATGCTTGAGAAAAATTCTGAATTTTCGGAGAAAAGTTGCATGCTCAGGAAAAATTTTGAATGCTGGGGGGAAATGCGGGAAAAATTCTGAATGCTTGGGGGGAAACCGCATGCTTGGGAAAATTCTGAAGGCTCTGAGGGAAATGCTGCATGCTCAGGGGAAACACTGCATGCTCGGGAAAAATTCTGAATGCTGAAATTCTAAATTTTAAATGCTCGGGGGAAATGTGACATGTTGGGTAAATCTAAATGCTTGGGGAATCCTACAAGGACCACCAGAAATCACTTCAACACTAGAAGTCCTTGAATCCTACATGCTTAGGGGTAATTCTGAATGCTCAGGGGCCATTATGAATGCTGGCAGTAAATGCTACGTGCTCAGGGGAATGTTACATGCTCTGGAAAAATGCCACATAGTGGGTAAAATATTTTTTCATAATTTTAAAGTCATTTGAATGTTTGTTGTAATCAGTGAAAAGACGTAGCATTGGTTTTGCAAACAATTTAAAATTCTTAATGTTTGTGCGCCCCCCAAGGGGGGCAACATTGCTAGTGATTTTCTCTTTGTAGTCTATGCCTTATCTATAGCCAATGCTTCTCTTTCTCTTAAAAAGGTTATTACAAGAATTTAAAGAAAGTTTTGTTTAAGTTATAATAATAAAAACTCTTTTGGGTTGAGATAGAAATTATTATCTAACTATTAAAGTATTATAAATTTAGATCAAGAAAAATTTATATAAAGATTTTACTTATTTTATCTAAATAATGTCCTAATGCTTGGTTAAACTTATAATCGTATAGACCTATTATTAAAAAATTAAAGAAAAAACTAGAGTTAGGCCCAAAAATGAAAAATAAAACATAGCTAGGCCCTATAATTAATAAAAATGCCACACTTAGAGACATGGTAGCCGTGTCTATAACTTGCAAGCTTATAGGTACGGTGGCCATGTCTCTAATGTTGACTAGGACCACACTTATAGACATGGCCGCTGTGTCTATAATGTAAAAGCTTAAAGGCATGGCAGCTGTGTTTCTAATATTGACTAGGACCATACTTAAAGACACGGCCGCCATGTCTGTAATATTGGAGCTTATAGACATGG
>CATNEM010000310.1:180000-202500 GCA_950096795.1 Macrostomum cliftonense | reverse complement strand
CTGCACTAAACGGCTTCTTAAGCCTTAAAATCGTATTTTTAGGACGAACCAACATCTGGGCTTTTCAAAACCATGTGATTAGTAAAATTTTATTGCTATACTCGTATATACATTTGCCATATTTGCTGTTACTTTTCTAGCGTTAGTAGGAAATTATCTCAGCTGTTTTAGCTCTTCGCGACATTTTTTCAGCCTCCTTTTGTGCTCAAAATTTTGTCACTGAAATTTTATTTGCATAGAGTTTTTGTCTTAATTGTCGGTAGACAAATCACAGCTACATGGCAAAATTAGAAATTTAGGCAAACAATAAAACTGTACTCCACAGACTACATAGCTAAACCAATTAAATGGTCTCGAGAGCGCAGGAAAGCAATTTTCTGTGGCTTTGTTCAATTCTGCTTGCCCAGTTAGATAATATTTCGTTCGGCTTCAGTGATCTGCTTCTGATGAAATAATTAACAAAAATCGCATGATACACGTTTTAATGCATTGTAATCAGGTTACATAAGGGTGGAGCTGGAGGGGCTTAACTTATCCATGCGCTGCGTGGGAGACCGACTGGGTAAAAAGTCTGCCGTGAAGAATGCGATGAACTTAAAAGTACACATTTGAGTATGTTGGGTTTCGGCCTTGTCGTTTTACCGACGCAGCCTCAGAGCGCCGATCTTATTGCCTATATCGACAACTCTGGCCTCCCATTCCCGATCTCGAGGTCAGCCCCAGGGGTAGCATGATAGATGTGGCGAGCGGCTAGGTCCTATGCTAGGAGAAGACAGCGAGAGACAGACACGGAGATAAAGAAAGGTAGAGAGCCGCCAGCCCCAGAGGGAAGCTGACAGCCCCGCCCACACCAACTTGTGTGGACTGCATCACCAAACAGCCCTATCGAAACCAAGTTCCCGACTAATTGAGGCCTGATTTCCACCTACAACTAGTGTCTTTTAGCTATCAATCTCGAAGTCATAGCCGACTAAGGGACACTGCAGGGACTAGATCGCATGACCAAGGCAGGCTCAGAGAGGACTTGTGCAGGGGGTTCTTGCATGGATCGGATTATGTGGACTGGGAAATGCACTATTATATTACTAAGAGGAGTGAGTAGGAAATATCCCAGCTTTTAGCCTTGATGCTTCAACTAACTGCCGCAAAGCGATGAAATGACCCAATTAGTCTCTTCCGAAAGCGCGCTCTAACTACTCTAAAGATTACATTAAGTTACATTGATAATTTGGTTGCCGCTGCGCCCCGAACTGCACTAAAGTACAGCCGAAGCTGAGTCCTCAATCTGGACTCTGATTGCATGAATTACTGACTGACTGACTGCATGACTGGTCCGCCTTTGGTCCACCATGACCGAAGCCAACTAATTTAGCTGCTCATGTGAGCCGACCTAGTGAGTAAATAAAGAGATCAAAAAGCTATAAACTGAATGGTTTTACTTTCTCACTTAGTTACACACTGCCTATGAATATCGGAGCACTTAGCTACTATCGCTGTTATTTTATTATTAACTCCTAAAGCCTCTTATTAGCACAAAAAGAGTAATGAGCAATAGCGCAAATCCCTAATGAATTACTAAGCGAGGGGACTGATAAGAATGCACCCGATAAGACAAAGTCAAGTGTGATCTCTCACCAAACCAATCAGATCTATACACTTCCGATGCTCTCAAACTCCACAGTGGCCGAGGTAGATCTCGATCTCGACCGTTAGTACTTGTCGGTCTCGCAGGCAAAGGGCCTCTGCTGATCAGTCGCTTCTGGCTAACTCTTAGCTGCTGTTGGCGCTAACGCTGTTGTTTGATCGCTGATTACTTAAGGGGAAATTCGCAAGCTAAGGGGAATTACACTTGTAGGACTAAGGGGGCCGTCCGAACGGGTTGTCAGAGCGATTCCTAACTGTCAGAACGTGACACCGGCTTGTCGGAACGTCTGGAGATGGAGCGCGCTCGACGGCGCTTTAAATAGGCGCGGGAGGCGCCGATTTGTTAAAACTGGCGTCGAATTTTCTGATTGGTTCAGCCGCGTTTGTTATAACGGTCGTGCATTTATCTGATTTGCTTGCAAGCTGATCACGTGACCCTACCCCATCGGGGGTAGGGTCAAAAATTCCATTAATACTTCTTTCAAAAAGTTGAGTTGAAACCCTAACGGTTTTTGGGGAGATCTTATCAGTGATTTGGGATCTCAAAAAGATGACAGGTGGGGGTCGTAAATCATCGCAAATAGGGGTTTACAAGCAAAAATGATTTATGGCTTCTCGCCACGGAACGCCTTAGCAACAAACGTCGTACATACGTTTTACAGAGGAAGAATAGGAAGAAGAAGGGGAGGAGGAGGGGGGAGCACCTTAGCTGTCAAAATTGACAAGCAAAAAGCAAAAAAGAACAATAGAAAGGGGGCAATAAATCATCGCGTTATCAGAAATAAGGATCTAAAAGAGCGCAGTCACGTGCTTTTTCGGCGTCATCTGGTATCATAAAACTGTCAACGCAGAGGTCAAAGAGTCTGGGAAGAATGATTCATGACCCTCGGGCGCCTAAGTACGCGCGTACTCAACGTACTCCCAAACCCTCACATCTTATAAGCGGAAAAATGAAGAATCCCTAGGAGAGCGTCATGCTACTGACGGCTAGTAGAAGAAAAGGATTTGCCTTGGGGAGATCTGTCAGGCGAGCGACAAAGTGCGTCCCCATCAAGTACAGTATGCAATGCAAAAGGTGCCAGTTTCCATCCATTATTAACCGACAAGTGCCATGCAATTAGAGTCAATCTTTGCCACTTTCCATTTTGGAACTTTCATATGCATCTCGCCTGTTGTTAAAGCCCGCTTGTGATTTAAAAATTCCATTAATAATTCTTTCAAAAAGTTGAGTTTAAACCCACAAGCTTACGAAAATGTTAATGCAATAAAAAAGCACACTATTTGAAATAATTAGTCACAGTAAAATAAAATACTTTTTTCGTGGCATTACTTAAACTTTTTGGTCAAAGTATAAAGAATATTTGACCAAAATTAATATCTAATTCCTATCCATGAACAAATAAGTAAACTGATAAACGTCGCAAAATAAAATTAATGTACACTCTTAAGGAATAAACTTTTTCCAGGACCCGCCTACAAGTTTCTATTTAAATCTAAAGAGATAAACAAATTGAAATGTGTTAAATTCTGCACAAAGTGGCTGCTATAATTAGAATTATAAGGCAGTTTTTTTCAGTAAATTTTTTAACAAATTTATGTACTTTTTATGTCGAATAGATCGGTCGATAAATAATAGATACGCACTAGAAACTTCATAACTAGGCGCTGTCATAAGTAGCATTTTTAGCAGGTACTAAGTAAAAAGCGGAATAGTGCGGAATGATGCGGATCGGAAATTTACTTTAAAATGCTTTATTTAAAAACTCTCAAATTTCACATTCTAATACATAGCAATGAGCTTTATTTAATTCATAGATTTGATCAAAAAATGTTCGACTAAACAGGCAGTAGAGCAGTTACAAATTTTTCCGGTGTTAAATAGGTCTGCGGAATGAATTCTAGGAAATACACTATCAAGATACAATCCGTTCCGCGACGGAATCCGCGTTTTACTGGGTACCTTTTTAGCATGGTGTCTTAAATGTGACAGATTTACTGCCTGACAATTTCCTTAAATATTTAAGGCTATTTCTAGCATATTTCCATATTTAAAATATGATGGGGCCCTAGGCATATTTTCACTACATCATACATTATTCTTGTCTATTCCTGCAAAAGGCCCCTAAAACTGAGTAGGCCTATAACAAAAATTACTATATAATTTCTATCATTCATGATTCACGATTTTCCATGATTCAATTATAGCTAGTGCAGCTATTACAATATGCGATGTAAACGTTTGGCAATTAATTTATGTATGAACAATAGGCAGAAAAAATTCTAATTTAAAACTAAAAGATAGATTGACAAAACAGTGCTGTAGGCCTAACTTATTACTTATTCATTTATTTTAAGCATCTAGTGAAAAAAGTTCGGCATAAGTATAGTTCCGTTCGTTAAATTACTTTGACTTCAGAAAACGAATCTGTGACTAATTTTAAGTAAGAATAACTACTGCTGAGGGGCCTAAAGTCAGATTGAAAGCGATTTATACTTGTCGAAACTTGTTATACTGCGTATCTACTTCGACCGTAAGCCGAGAGCCGACAATTGTAGTCTGTGGCCAAAACCAAAATGTCAGACTGTCAATTGGGGTTAGGATTCAAGCAAGATAAGCAAGATAAATGCAAAGTTCTATATTCTCGATTCTTGAAAATTCTGAAAATTTAAAAGCATTTAGAAGCAATTTAAAAGTACAATGGCTGGATGACCACCGGCGCCGACTTCGATCATACCACCGGCAGACATACGTCCCAGTGCCGATTTGCGGCTACTGGACCTGAACCATAGAGACCTGATGACAATTACGGCTGACAAGATGGCAACGATGCGCTGGTTGGCCACCTACCATCTACTTCGTAACAAGCAGCAGTGTCATTGTCATCAATTTTGGCTTTTTAATAAATAAATTGAAAAGAGTTAGGCTAATATAATTATATTATCAAGTGGTACATATTTCTTAAGCTTTCTATTGTCTAATGCTGCAATGCTGAAAGCCTCTGATTGATTTTGAGTCACTCCTAAACTAGGTCTATAGTGCTTGCCAAGCAATCAACATCAACGTCTACAATGGCAATCTTTTGGTTTTCCACTCTAAATTATATTACAGGTGTCACATGTCCTGCTATTAGCAAGCAGGTAGTGCTTCGCCATCCATTGCATGGCTTCATTGACATCAGGCATTGCATTAGTGCAACTAATCCTCGATGGTTTATATTGAGATCACATAGCACAATGCTGTTGACAACTTTGCCTGCAGGAACTGTGGTGCCGAAGCAACAAACTGTCTATGCTCTAACCCTCTATGACATTAGCGTAGTCTGTCTGTCCCTTTCTTTTGCGCGGCATGCGTTTTATGGTGAAGTAAAAAGAGGAACCCCTCTTGAGCGCGAACTTCGAATCTTTAATAAACGAGTAGATAACTCTTCTTGCGTTACGAGAGACACGACAATGGCGTCGCAAGCAAGTGACTTGCCACTCAACGATCCGGCCATGACTGAGGCGTGGCTCCGAAGTTTCGCGGCACTCAGTCGCAACAAAAAACTGAAGGACTCCGATGAAGAACGCCAGATCACCGACCTCTTCCTGTCCAGAGCTGGAGTTGATGCGGTCCGCAGAGTCTCGGTGATGGCGCAGCCCAATGAGCTGGAGAAGATGGACTTTGCAGATATCAGCGCGCTGATCCTAGAGAAGGTGGCGCCGAAGAAGAAGCTGATCATCGCTGAGCGTTCCAAGTTCATGGCTCTGCGGCAAGAGTCCGGCGAATCGATTCAGCTGTTCGCTCAGCGCCTCCGGGATGCCGCCCGGTACTGCGAGTTCAGCAAGCTGAATGCCGAGGACTGCCATCAGACCGCAGAGGACGAGCTCATCCAGACGATGCTGATCAGCGGTCTGCAGAATGGGCAGCACCGGGCCAAGACTCTCGAGTTCATCCAGAGCGCCTCGGCAGCTGTGAATCTGGATGACTGCGTCGGCTACGTTCAGCAGCTGGAGCTCATTCAGCAGTACAGCAGCTCTGAGCAGCTCAAGCAGACTGCAGCCGGCAACTCAGCCGAACAGCCAGCCGCAGCAGCCATTGCCAGTGTGGACAAGAACCGGAGTGCCGACAAGCAGTGTAGGTTCTGCGGCCAAAGGCATCAGAGCGGCCGATGCCCAGCCTGGGGCAAGACCTGTGCAAAATGCGGACGCCGCAACCACTTTGCCGCAGTGTGCAGAAGCAGCTCCCAAAGCAAGGCGGCACACAAACTCGAGGCCGAGGAACCGGAAGGCGACCCAGTCTTCACTGTCAGCAGCACGAACAAAGTAAAGGCGAGCAGTATCAAGAATGTGAAGCTCGACGGAAAGCTGCTGGCGATGCAGCTGGATTCCGGGTCCGACACCAGCATCATCCCCAAGAACTTCTGGAAAGCCTTGGGAGAACCTCGGCTGAAGCGGTGTCCCAGGCAGCTTCGCCAGTTCGACGGCTCCGTCATCAAGACCCTGGGCTGCTTCAACTCTGTGGTGGAGCTCAGCAACAGAGTTGCCTGCGTTGAGTTCACTGTGACAGCGTGCGAGAAGAATCATGGACTACTGGGTACCGACGCCTTAGACTTCAAGCTGGAGGGAGTCTCCATCAGCCATACAGAGACTGCCCCGTCGCTGGGCAAGCTGCGGGGCTTCAAAGCCCGGATCTTACTGAAGGGGAATGCGCAGCCGAGCTATTTTGAGGCGCGTCAGGTGCCGATCCACATGAAGCCGCTGGTGATTGAGAAGCTGCGGAAGATGGTGCAGAGTGGGATTCTGGAGCCCGTGCCGTCCGGCGGCAGCCGCTGGGCGTCGCCGATCGTCGTGGTGCGAAAGCCGAACGGCGACCTCCGCATCTGCTCGGACTACAAGGTGGGTGTCAACCCGAAGATCTGTGCCGACTCCTACCCACTGCCCAACATCGAGTCCGCCTTCTGCGCCCTGGCCGGCATGACCCACTTCGCCACCGTCGACTTGACGAATGCCTACAACCAGATCGAGCTGGACGACAGCGCCAGAGAGGTGCTCACCATCAACACGCCGATTGGCCTGCTGCGGTGGACGCGGATGCCCTACGGAGTCAAGACGGCCAGCGCCCAGTTCCAGGCAGCCATGGAGGCCACCATCGGCGACGCGGTCTCCAACATGGTGATCTACCAGGACGACATCTGCGTGGGCGCTCCGTCGGAAGCCGAGCTGGACGCCAAGGTTGTCCGACTGTTAAGCAAGCTGAAGAACGCCGGCATGGAGATTAACCCCGAGAAGTGCGTTTTTAGAAGCACCGAAATCTCCTTCCTCGGGTATCGCATCTCCGCAGACGGAGTTCGACCTGACAAGAAGCTTGTGGAAAAGATCCAGAAAGTCAAGCCGCCGAGCACAAAGAAAGAGCTGGAGTCATTCCTGGGCCTCACCAACTACTATGCGCGCTACATCGAGGCCTACTCGGAAAAGATTGAGCCTTTGACTGCACTGAGGAGCCAGAAAACCTGCTTCGTGTGGGGCTCGGAGCAGCAGAAATCTTTTGAGGACCTCAAGCGCGCTTTGGCAGTGTACCCGGTGATTCGCATCTTCGACCCCAGGAAGACAACGACTCTGACGACAGACGCCAGTGAGTTCGCAGTGTCGGGCATCCTCACCCAGGACGGCCATCCGGTGCTGTACCTGTCCAGGCGCCTCACACCCGCTGAGCGCAACTACTCCAACATCGAGCGGGAGGCCCTGGCGGTTGTCTGGGCGACTCAGCGGGCAAAGCATTTTCTGCTGGGTAAGAAATTTCTGCTCCAATGCGATCACCAGCCACTCGAATTTATCTTCGGACCGAGCCGGGAGCTGCCCAAGGTGACTTCAGCGCGGATCATGCGGTGGGCGATCCAGCTGGCTGCGTTCGACTTCGACATCGCCTACGTCAAGGGCAGCTGCATCCCGCACGTGGACGCCCTGTCAAGGATGACCTTCGAGAACGACGACAGCGAGCACTCTAGTGGCGATGACGGCTTCATTCACTGGACCGAGACTGACTTGCTGCAGCTGGACGAGATCCGCCGGGACACGGAAAGCGACCCGGTGCTCACCAAGATCAAGCGGCGGATCCAACGGAACGTATGGTCCAACTGTTCGGCTGCGGAGCGACCGTACAAGGCGGTGAGACATCAGCTGACGATTGAGAACGGCATCGTATGCCTCGGCGACTTGCTGGTTCCGCCAGCCACTGTCCGCAGCAAGATCCTGCAGGCGGCTCATGGGGTAACTCACAGCGGAGCTCTGGCAACCCGGAACCGACTCAAACGTGAGGCGTGGTGGCCAGGTTATTGCGACGATGTTGAGAGGTACGTGAAGCAGTGCTCGACCTGTACTAGCATTCGGCCGCAGCCAGCCCGCACTCTGCACACCTGGCCTGCTGAGCAGACTCCTTGGAAGCGGGTGCACATGGACCATGCGCACGTGCCCGGGGTCGGCCTGATCCTGGTGCTGGTTGACGCTTTCTCTGGCTGGCCAGAAGCTGTGCATGTGGCCGACAAGAGCGCAAGAACGGTGATCCGGGTGCTGCGGGCGATCTTCTCTAGGCAAGGCGTGCCGCAGACGCTGGTGTCTGACAATGCGCCGGAATTTTATGACCAGGAGCTCCACGGTTGGCTCAAGCGGATCGGCTGCACCCAGCTATTCACACCGCCGTACCATCCGCAGTCCAACGGCTGTGCGGAACGGATGGTGCAGACCGTCAAGCGAGGACTCAAGGCATTCGCGGCTCATCAAGGATCATTTGAAGCGTATTTAGCCAAGCTGCTGCTGAACTACAGAGCGACTCCACGGAGCGACGGCCGGGGCAGCCCCTCGGCGCTGATGGGTCGTCAGCTGAGGAGCCCGCTGACGCTGACTTTTGAGACGGATGCTCCGGTCGCCTACCAGGCTCGTCAAGGCGCCCCAAAGGAGCTCGCCCGGTTCGTGGTGCAGGCCGGCCACAACACGGCGATCATCACCCGGACCGAGGCGGACCGGCCCGTCTTGGCGCACCGGGATCAGTTGCGGCTTCTGACAGCCGCGGCCGGGGCCGAGGCTGACGACGGTGGCCCGGAGTCTGAGTTTCTGGAGACACCGACAAGCGACCCAGCCGAGCCAACAGCCGAGGAACGACCTCAAGTGGCTCGACATGAGGTGACTGACCCGCAGCCAAGAAGAAGCGAGAGGAACAAAAAGGGTGTCCCTCCTGATCGCCTGTCCGCTCGTTGGTGACGGGGGGATGTGGTGCCGAAGCAACAAACTGTCTATGCTCTAACCCTCTATGACATTAGCGTAGTCTGTCTGTCCCTTTCTTTTGCGCGGCATGCGTTTTATGGTGAAGTAAAAAGAGGAACCCCTCTTGAGCGCGAACTTCGAATCTTTAATAAACGAGTAGATAACTCTTCTTGCGTTACGAGAGACACGACAGGAACGATAGTTTGCAGTGCTCAAGATCAGCCAGCCATACTGGCAGAAGCTAAAAAATTGAAAAAGGGTTTAAAATAATTTACAGCAGGAAACTAAAAGATTGCCGTCTACTATATTATTGCATAATTGTTGGCCTCAGGATACATTGATAATACCTGATAAAGTGTGCAATCCAATATTGCTTCTCCAGAAAAATAGCTTCCAAATCCAGGAACTCCTTCTCAGACTCACAGTTAAGTAGCCTTTCCATGTCTTTTTTGAGCTTCATGCTATGGCTTCTATGCCTTAGCTTTGCAAGCTAGCACTTTACATCTTTCCTTAAGTGGTTCTAGTAGCTGAGAATTTTCTATTTGGAAGATACTCCACAAGCACCTTTTGCAGACCCAACTTGCCACAAAAACATAGGCAGTTCTCATTTTGCGCAGTGTAGGCTGCAGGCATAGCTTCACTTGCCACCTCCTAAAATAGGGTATATACATTGCTGAATTTTTTGTTGTGAATTACAATCAGTAGTGTGACAGTTGGGACTTCTCCATCCTAAAAGATAGGAAGTTTTACAATAAGGTCCAAAGAAGCATATTTGCAAATGAGAAACTAGGTATTCAGTAGGACATTAGCAAGTGCTTTGGTTGCAGTTCTATCATGCTGTTTACCATGTGTGGCAAATTATTTTATCCAATTATAATTTCACTATGGGACAATGCTATAAAGTGCATGATGTAATCTGGTATCTCATTATGTAATGCTACAGATAGAAAGCAACTAATCTAATAGATGGATAGCAGTTGAAGTGCAGTACTTTGCATTTGCAACTTGCTTTGGATCTTTTGGCAAATATGATAAATTATCTTTTGCTGAATAGCTACTGCGTCATGTGCTTGTTAAAGATATTACCAGGCTTTGCTCCTGTCTCTAAATCACTTTTCATGGCTTTTATTATTAACTAGGCAAGTTTGCAACCTCAAAGTATTTGCCATTCCATCTTTGCTCTTGTAGTCCTTGCCAGCCAGCATTCCAGGCTGCATGCATAAAGCTAGCATGAGCAGCCTGAGGGTCTTCCATAGTAATGAATCAGAATGGTGCTGCATGTGGATAATAATAGCAATACAGTAATATCAGGAATTACAATATAGACTGTGGACTTCCACACAACTAGTCTTACCTTTTATCTATCTATCCATCTGGTCCTAAGAGGCAAAAGCTAGAATACCAGAATTGTACTCTTTTATTATGGCAGTTTATAGCAAAAAATTTCTGCTTGTTAAGTATAGAAGGCAGGCAGTTTGGATTTTTTTGCCTATTTAAAAGGAAAGGAAATGTACAATCAATTAAAACATACTCATGACATAATGTATAAGGCAAGACACTCATTCTAGAATTTTAATGGATACAGACATAGAAATTGAAAATGAAAAAGTTAAAGGACCTAATCTAGAACTAGTCAATCAAAATTCCAGCTTTCTTCTAGTTGAAACTGGCATGTCACAATTGGCCTACAAAAGGGACACAATGAAATAGTAGTATTTTTATGTGGCAGTCCTTGCAGTCAATATGCTTGCAAATTTTATATCCAATATTCACCTGTGTCTTTTACCAGAACAACAAATATCTATGGATAATACATGATGGCAGCCACTGCTGCTTGTTGCTCCAAATCTTCAATAATATTCTTAGAAAATTTTCTTTATTTTGATAGCATCACCAGAAAAGTCTGAAGACAATAATTTGCTTTATAATCAATGTGCATATTAATATACACTTATTATTTATAATTTTTTTCCATTATATTACATAATAAACCTAATTTTATTAAGTCTAAAATCCCCAAATTTCATTACTACTAGGTGCCAGTCAAAATACAGAATAACACAATAGCAATTCACAAATATAGTAAATGTGTAACCCTATTGATAAAATATTTTTGTTACTCAAATTAAAGGCCAAGCGCAAAATTATATAGTATATTGAAAATAGAATTTTGTGGATTTTCTATATATTTCTTAAAAGTAGCACCATTTCTATCCTATTGCTATAAATATGATATGATATGATATATGATATATCATTGCCAAATTTAATAAGTTGCATCTTAAACTAATAATTGGTTATTAAAATTAGAAACTGCTACTTTGTCATAGCCTTAGTCTATATTTTTTTGTTACTTTCCTATTTTGGCTTTAATTAGGTTTTTTGTATCATATTGATATAATGAAATTCCTAAATTCAGGCCATTATGCCAAAGCGGCATTGCCTATTTTTACAGATGGCATTCCTAGTTTTTGTAAATTCAAATTTTAATCACGTCAGAAATGATTTTCTTATTAAAAAAAGAATATCTGCAAAAATATGACTTTTTTAAGGGATTAAAGGTGAAGAGATGCATTTCAGAATAAAAAATGTACAAGAAAAAGTGAAATAGGAAATTTTATAATATTAGTAGGCCTAGTTTTTTGTCCTTATAAAGCAGGGTTGGCAATATCTGGCCTGTGAGCCTGATATGGCCTGCAAGGGCTGTCCATCTAGTCCTTAGTTAGACCCTGTGATTGGGCCCAATAGCAAACTTTCAAAGACAAAATCTGATATGCTCATTTAAGTAACAATTTACATTATTCGCTCTCTTCTTACTCCTCTTTTGTCTCCTCTTCCTCTCCTCTTTCTCTCCTCTTCCTCTCCTCTTTCTCTCCTCTTCCTCTCCTCCCTCCTCTCCTCTCCCTCTACTCCCCCTTTAATCTCCCTCTCCTCTCCCTCTCCTCTCCCTCTTCTCTCCCTCTACTCCCCCTCCTCTCCCTCTCCTCTCCCTCTTCTCTACCCCTCCTCTCCCTCTCCTCTCCCTCTTCTCTCCTCCCTCTCCCTCTCCTCTCCCTCTTCTCTCCCTCTACTCCCCCTCTCCTCTCCTTCTGCTCTCCTTCTACTCCCCCTCGTCCCTCCCTCCTCTCCCTTATGCTCTTCTCATCTTTTTCCTCAAAATCGGAAGCTACTTGAAATTTTTACCGCGCTGGACTGCAGCTGGCCATTGAAGTTAAAATAGTTGCCGATTCCTGTTTTAAAGGCTTATGCCAATTGAATAGCAACTATGCGATTGGCATTCCAATTTTGGGACCCTGATGCCAATCGACATTACGTTTCCAGCGAAAAAAAACCCAGATTACCATAATTCTCTTAAGGAAATTTAATAATAAGAAATAAAATTCCTTATGTGTTGTGTTAAATATTTCAGGCTCAATTTTATACTGTGGAGTTGGGCAGTGGCATCACATGGACTGTGCCCATTCGCTACCAGAATCTGCAGCAACTGGACAGAGGCACCTATGGAAGCGTCTGCGTGGCATCGGACTCGCTCACTGGCCAACGGGTTGCAATTAAAAGGCTGAGACGGGCTTTCAAAACTGTTGACGATGCCAGGCGAACGTATCGAGAGATCAAAATTCTTAGACACATTGATCATGATAATGTAAGTTATTTTCGAGAGTTTGATTGCACATATTGTAGCAATTTCGACACCTCTCGATCAGATGTACACGGAGCGCATCCGATGGCTGTGTACAGCTGTTTAGTCCGGACGTCCTTTCGACAAGATGTACAGCCCACCGTCACAGCCGCAGCTAGTTGCGCAGCGCATCCGAGTGCTGTGTACAGCTGCTCAGTTCTGACGGGCTGGAGGGGCCGCAACACCCACACTAAATTTACCCAGCTCAAACTGGTACCCGATCTCAGCTGGGTGGACTGAAGCAATGCGGGATTAAGTGCCTTGCTCAAGGGCACAAATTGTCTCCCAGGGCCGGGACTCGAACCCACGACCTTCCGGTCATAGGGCAGGCGCGCGGTAGCCACTAGGCTACAACTCCTCTGACTAAAGACGGTATCTTAATACGAAGACTCTGAAGCAATGCGGGGATTAATTGCCTTGCCCAACGGCGCAAATTGTTCCACAGAACTGCGACGCGAACTCACGACCTTATAGTGTACAACTCATTTAACGCTAAAAGGTCTATAATTGATAGTAAGAAGACTGACAGTTGCCTATGTATAAAAAACTTTCAGCTCGTCAGCCTGATTGATGTGTTCACACCGAATCAAACGCTAGCGGATTTTGTCGACGTTTACATAGTGACCCTGTACGTTGGCCCCAACCTAACCAATGGCTGCCTACGCAGTCACCTGACTAAGGATCACATACGATTCGTTATTTATCAGATATTTCGCGGGCTCAAATATCTACACAGTGCCAACATTATTCATAGGTGAGTATTTAATTTTATTCAAACTTCGATAAAGCAGGGCTGTAAGACACTGTAGGATTACATTTTTTTACCCGCAGAGACATCAAACCCGGCAACCTGGCTGTCAACGAAGAGACCGACCTGCGCATCCTTGACCTCGGACTGGCTCGCGAACGCGACGATCAAATGACTGGCTACGTGGTGACTCGTTGGTATCGGGCACCGGAAATGATGCTGGAATGGGAGCAGTACGGCCTACAGTCCTGACATCTGGTCCGTTGGTTGCGTCATGGCCTGAGCTGTACAACGGCCTGCCGCTGTTTCCCTGCAGCATCCACTTCCGATCACATGATTCGCATCCTGTCCGTGACCGGCTTCCCGGATGAGGATTATTTAGCTAGAATTCAGTCGCGCGATGTTATAGAATTTCTTCGCGTACTGCGCCAATCTAACACTGTGCCAAGCACGCCTCTGCCACAACTCTGCAGCGGAATGGAGCCGGACGCCCTGGACTTGTTGCATAAACTGCTAACCCTCGATCCAACTAGGCGAATCACTGCGGCTCAGGCTTTGCAGCATCCCTACCTGGCCAGGTTTCACGATCCCGATGACGAGCCGGATGGGCCAATCTTTGTTGACGAATTGGAAGGCCGCGAGTTGAGCGTTGACGAGTGGCGCCGTGTTGTGTGGGAGATGCTGGGTGGGAATTAGTGTTGGGTAAATCGCACGCGCTTTCTGTGGCGTTTGGACAAGGTTATGCTTTGCAATATTATTATCCAGAATTATGTTATATTTTTTTGCTCAATGCTACTTTATTCTACGTTTGTTCAATATTATCGCAAAGGACACCTTAAGTAGAAGAACAGGTACACTTCGTTTATTGGAAAAAAAGTTTTTGGAGTCCAAATTACGTGAAACAATACTCTACCGAGTTAGGAAATTTGCAGATTTTCGACATAAAATTAAAGATTGCGCTCGATTGGAAGCAGATGCAAATCTCATCTTTTGATATGTGCCTCTTGCCTTCTTACTCTATCGAACTACGTACTTCTTACTTTGTGAAAAATTGATCTTTTAATTGTAAAAGCATTTGTCGAAAATTATAATTTCAATAAAATAATATTTTGCCAGCTGGGCAGGTTCTGATCCTCTTCTAAGGAAGTCTGCTTTTACCAAGGAACATTTCTATCAATCAGTATTTTGGATAATTTTGCTGGTCCAGTCACATGTCAATGTCCTATTATTTCTGGATTGGCAATTTTTCATTCGTCAAGGTTTTGACGAAAGTGAATCAATATCGTTAAAAAATAATAGGAAGATCAATATTTCACAAATTAAGACGTTCATTTTTCGATAGAGTAAGAAGGCGGGAAACAAATATCAAAAGATGAGATTCGTATCTGCTTCCAATCGAGCGCAATCTTTAATTTTTTGTCGAAAATCTGCCAATTTCTTATCGGTATGTATCTCGGTATGTATTTTTTGGACTCCAAAAACTTTTTTTCCAAGAAACGAAGTGTCCCGTCCTTCTACTTAAGGTGTCCTTGTAGCTCGTATTATCTGTGTGCGTGTATGTTTTTTTGCCAGCATTTTTTATTAACTTGCGTTATTAAAAAAATTACCGGTTTAATTAATTTACGAGTTGCTTGTTAATAAAAGACTCCAATTTTATTTTAACTTTGTTTTGCAAGTGGTAATCTCCAACCAATCTCAAATAACCTGGCCAGCGTTTAACCAAAATTATTGGATCTTTAGCTTCGTTACTTCCTGTAAAAATGTTAAATTTGAAGCCAAATGATAAGCGATAGCCGTATGAAATTAAACTATGATAATATAATTTAGTCTGAAAGCATTCAAACGGTATGCTTTATGTGCCTTTCTGTATCAATATTGTGACTTTTTAATGCAGAATCTTATTTATTACTTTTGAAATTCGCTCTTAATTAGTATCGTAAGGTCATCCGATATGTTTCTTAGGGCACCCCTCCCTTGATACTGTTCTTGATCAGAGAGATTTGAGGGGTTTCTAAGCACTTCTTTAGATAGAATATTTGTGGCTACCATTTCTATTTGTTAACATGTTAATACTGTTTATTGTCTTACGAGTACTAAGAAATGATATATTTTGAAATTTAAAGTTTTTTTACCGCGCAATTTCCACCTTTGTGATAGTCAGGTTGCTTGCTAGCATAGTGAATAAAATATACTTGTTTTCTAGAAAGTTCCCAAACGAAAATAGAAAGCTGTTAAAAACTGTTCAAAGTACATGTTTTAAATTTTATAAATTTATAAACCTATCGATTGAATGTTTATCATTTTTTTCAAACGACGAAGACGAGAAGACGATTCTTTAGAGCGGTCTAAACGGTCGATTTTATAAGCACGCGTAACTTTACTTGTACATGCATGGCTCCTGGTAGCCACCAGTATCGTGTAGCAACTTAGCTATATATAGCAGGCTAGCAGCAACGGAGGCACGTGGCTTGTTATTAATTTTAAGTCATTAACACTACGGGGCCACTAAATGCGAGTGTCTGAACGACAAAAAATAGAAAGTGGGCTTCCAAAGATGACTGAACTAGCATTGTTGAGCCATTAAACGTGCGAATGCAGGAATCTTTTGACGCGGGGACACTAAGAAAAGTTCATATTAATGATAAATCTAGGAAATTTACAGCAAATTATGACCAAAAATAACATGCGTATCACCAAATTCTGTTTCGAACAATGTTGCAAGACTATTTGGATTTTAGCCGTTAAAAAATCTGTAACCGATTGCTCGCTCAGCTCTGACGGGGGCGGGCACCCTGTGCACCCCATAAAACCGCCACTAAGCCATTTATTTAATCTAAAGACAATCATGCACTCACAAGTTACAAATGAATGGATTAATTTTCTAATTTGAGAACATGGATAGTGAAGGAAGTCAAGAAAAAAACAGGAAAGAAAAAATAGCAAGCAGCGGCTGAGATAGGGACAGATGAATGAATATAGTTAGACTGAGAAGGGCGTGAGTTATTATAATCTTAACGACAAACAATTGGCTACTTAAATGAGCCGCTGCGGAATTGTAATTGAACGCTTAACTGCATCGAAGCGATTGAGATGACAAATTTCTGAGATTTTTTTATTAAATAATCTTAATAGCCTATGATTCTTTTAGTATTGAAACCAGCTTACCAGCATATCTGATTCGCGAAGAAACGCACGGTGCCACTGGTTTGGATAAATTGCTAACATTGTGAATTTTGCATAAGAGTTTAACATATTTGCATTAGCTTTATTCCTAATTTTTTGCAGCATTATAAACAGTTTGGTTTTATTAAGGTCGTTTTATAATTTACCGAATTTTAATTTAAAAATTTGTGTCATTTTTCGATAAGCGCACGTGCGTTTTTTACCTGTGAATTTAGTTTACGGCACTGTGGTAGTAACTTAACTAGCCTACTTATTATAATTTTACTTTTTGTGTGACTTTATGTGACTTTGTTTTGTTTTGTGTGACTGCGCTGAAAAAATACCACGGCATAGTAATAGCACAAAAACTTAAATTTTATAACAATAAAAAAATCAAAGCAGTTATGTATACTTTATAACCATATAAGTTTTTATTTGTTTGCAAAATTTTATTCATATCAGAGAGACCTAGTACTTATATTGTAATTTAGGTATATAAAAATAATAACATAACCTATTACCATAAACTGGGTTTATTTTTTCGCTGGGTGCAGGATGCAATTTCGCATCCTGTCACTAATTTCAGGATGCGATTTAAAGGGTCGGGAATCGGGATGCTATACATGGGTGCGCAATTTCGAAAATTAGTAACTTAGTTGGGCAAAAATTTTGAAGGACCAAAAAAAAAGGTCCCGCGACCATATAAGCCTAAATCTTTAGAATTTTTCAGTTTACCTCTATATTTTGCAACTTGCCCACCAAATCAGCTGACTGTTGCGCACAAATGATGCATCCCTATCGCAACAAACAATAAAACAAAACAAAAAACTAGATGCGAAATCGCATCCTAGGTCAACTTTCAGGATGCAATTCTTGGGGTCAGGATGCTATAGCATCCCTATCGCACAAAAAAAACCCAGACCATAAAAAAATTGTATTTAATATAACAAATAGGCTAATAAGTCTAAATCTTGTATCTTAATGCAAAAATTCATTTGCAAAATTTCTTGATAAATTTTATCATAGCAAAATGCATATTTATAGCTTAAAAGTTCAAAAAAGATTTAAAATATTTTTAGGAAGACATAATTTATGTAGTGATAAAACTTAATTATAAAAATAATTCAAGTCACTAAAAATATAGCTATTGTCAGTATTGATATTTTATAAGTACAAGCTCTAGTCTGATAGAACTACTAATAGGTCTACTTATGTAGAAATTATAGGATAGCTTGATGTCAGACCTGCAATTGAAATTAGGTCCTTTATTTTTTTATTTCTTCAAAAATTGATATCTTTGAATGAATATAATCTGAAAATAAAAGGAAATATAGTAATATAATAAAGAAAATGCAATAAAATGTTTCAAACTATAGCCATACAGTCAAGGCCAAACAATTTATTTTCAAAAAATGATTTTTTTATTTGATAAGACATAAAAAGTAACTTATATTTCAATTGCATAAAAATGGGCCTATACAAAATATATATGCAAACATGAATAAAATACGAGAAATACGCTATTGGGGCAAGCTGCTGACTATAAAAGCATGTACAAAAGTGAGCATTGATATATCCTACATTATTTTATGATACAATGGAAACATCTAGTATGCTAATAGTATTTACTATTCCAAATTTTCTATTGCCTTTACCAAATTTAGGTCATGATGCCAGACTAGCATCACCATTTTATTATTAGTGTTAATTTATTGTGATTTCAATTTCTGCAAAAAGAATGCAAGTTGTGGATAAAAAGTATTAAATGATTTCATTTTTGTTTTTTTTATTTTTTATCAATTTTTACAAAATTTTAAGAATTTCTAAATTTCATGCACCAAGTTTTAAATGGCTATGCTTTCCATTAATAAAGGTAATAACTAGCTTTATTAACTTTATACTCTATCTAAATATACCATATTCTATTCTTTATATACTATCTATGCCTTTTAAAGACTTATGCCAATGGCACATATATTTAGCAATTGATATAAAAATTTTAAGGCTCTCATTGCAATTAAAATTATATTTTCTAAAAAATTGCTAGTAGGGAATATAAACTTAGTACAATAGAGTGAAAGGGTACAGCATATCATACCTAGTTAATTACAGCATAAGTTAATATTGCTTTAAATATTTGATTTTGTTGTATTGTTTTATTCCATTTAATGAAAAATGCTAGCAACAATGTTTCAGAAAGTGCACATGTTCCAAAGTGTTGCGTGCTATGCAGCATTGCTAACTACTGGAGACTGGCGCCATGTTTTCTAGCTCAGAGGGTAAGAAGGTGGCTATATCGCTGCTAGATGGAGGCACTGTGTCTATATTTGTCAGGGTGAGTTCCATTGAATACCCTAGATTATTGTTAGTCTTTCTGCATCTGAAATAGTCTTGAAACTTCGTTTAACAGCCGAAGCTAGTGGCCAGCGAACTGCTGGACCTGGTCTCCTCCCAGCTGATGCTTCAAGATCGCCGTTGCTTCGGTTTGTGCTATCACCAGCCCATCCAACAGACGCCTGGCAACAACAGCAACAACAACAACCTGTGCTGGCTGCCCCGATCTCAGCGCGTGCTAGATTGCGAGGCCTGCAAGCGCAGCGACTCGCCTCAATTAGAATTTCGCGTCAAACATTTCCCGTCGGATCTGTCCGTCCTGTCAGCTGATAGGCGCCTAAGCGAACTGTTTTATCAGCAGTGCAGACAATTGATTTATAATGACGAATTGTTGTGCGACTCCGACGACCAGGTGTTTCAATTAGCGGCTCTGGTGTTGCAGGCTGAGCACGGCGACTTTGTCGAGTGAGTAAAAATAAGGGCGAGGATTAATTATGCGATTTATTTTTGCTTTGTTGTTTTTTGTAACTATTTTTTTCATTGTCTATTCATGTTTTTCCCCGTAGCGATGTTTCTGGCACTGCCTATCTCAGACGGTACCGCCTGTTCCCAGTCAGCCTCTTGCAGCGCCATCCTTCGCTTGAGTATTGGTAAGTTGTCAAACTATGCAATTGGAGCAAAATATGACCAAGTATGGAAGACAGACTGGCAGTCGATGACAGATAGACAGACTATATTGATTGAAGGCAGACAGGCTCTTGAAGACAGGCAGACAGACAGGCATGATTGAGAAATGCAGGCTATTCAATACAGACAGAGACAGACAGACAGGCTATGGAGGACAAGACAACAGGATTGAAGACAGACTTGCTTGCTCGATGTAATGCCCTGCTCAAAAGTACAAAATTGTCACCTAGAGCTAGGGTTCGAACCCACGTCCATCCGGTCGTTAATTCAGATGCCCTAACCCACTGGGCTACAACTCCTTGATTGATTGATTGATTGATTGATTGATTGATTGATTGAAGGCAGCTATACAGACGATCCCTAGCTCAGAATACCTAGTGAGATAGGCCTTTCTACTTGCCAGTACGTATCCGCGCACCCGCAGCGAATGCCAAACTTTGGCCGCCTACCGCCAGCTTGCTGTCGCCCACCATAGCCGGGAATCGGCGATCTGGACCTACCTGAGCCTCGCCTCCGCCCTGTCCAACTTTGCCCAGTGTCAGTACAGCGTCACCGACTCAGCCGGCCTGCCCTGGTTTCTAGGATTCAGCTATCGCGGCGTGTCTCTGTTTGATCACAACGATAGGCGCCGGCACCGCTGCTGCTACGCTTGGAGCAGCTTGGAGAATATCTATTGTCGGGATAAAAAGTTCACGATTGATGTTCGCTGCGATAGAAAGTGAGCGGAATTTCTCCCAGTATTGATCGACTGTCAACTGTATGGCGCTTCAATGTGTGATCATGTCTAGTATATTAGTATATAATAAATCCCAAATTTTAATCCAGAATCCCAGATCCTCAATCTTTATCCAGAATCTCTGATCCTCAATCTTTATCCAGAATTTCAGATCCTTAGTCTTTATCCCACGTCCTAGATCCTCAATCTTTATCCAGAATCCCAGATCCCCAGTCTTTATCCCATATCCCAGATTCTCAATCTCTATCCAGAATCCCAGATCCCCCATCTTTATCCAGAATCCCAGATCCCCCATCTTTATCCAGAATCCCAGATTCCCAGTCTTTATCCAGAATTCCAGATCTTCAATCTTTATCCAGAATCCCAGATCCCCAGTCTTTATCCCATATCCCAGATTCTCAATCTTTATCCAGAATCCCAGATCCTTAATCTTTATCCAGAATCCCAGATCCTCAATCTTTATCAAGAATTCCATATCCTCAATCTTTACCCAGAATTCCAGATCCTTAATCTTTATCCAGAATCCCAGATCCTCATTTTTTATCCAGAATCCTAGATCCTCAATCTTTATCCAGAATCCCAGATCCTCAATCTGTATCCGACGTCCCAGATCCTCAATCTTTATCCAGAATCTCAGATCCCCAACCTTTATCCAAAATCCCAGATCCTCATACTTTATCCCAAATCCCAGATCCTCAATATTTTTTAAGCTTCCTCATTACTAATCCTTTTTCTAATTCCGAAGATTCTCTTTTTTTATTGATTGATCAATGATTTCAATTATTTATTCCAATCCAAACTTTCCACGCCTATTAGTTATTACTGACCATTGGTTTGAATATATATCTTATATAATCCCGATAACTGGTGCAGAAACGGTGCACATCTTGTTTATATTTAGGCATCAAAATATGCTAAATCACTGTCGCACTACAATGTCTAAAGATACTAATTTGTCAATAGGTGTTAGCAGAAAACTATTGCTTTCTTGTAATTCAGTTTTACTGCTGTATTTACACGCACAGGAAATTCATTTAGCTATACACATGGCACTAAGGCTTGCAGCATTAGGCCGTTTTTAACCCTAATAATAAATGTGTTCCGTTTAATACTGAATGCTTGTCGGCTGGTAGCAGAAAGTAGCTAGGAAGGAGGGGCTAAATCAGACCTGTTGCAAGCTGCAGTTGGGAGGTTGTTTATCGAGCCCTGTGCAGCAGCTTCTTCTGCTAGCTGATTGTCATCTCTTATTCTGCCTTGTTTAATTATGCATGGAAAATGTCTTGCATTTTATGACAAACATATCTGTTGAAATTTGCCTTCTTCATGATACCTTCCATCGTTCTATTGATAGTTTTCAAATGTTGAAGATATACATTTATAAATATGGTATTTTTGTGCATGGATGAACAAGTTAAAAATTATTGGACTTTTAAAAAACTAAAAATGAAAGAAAAAATACGCTTCAAATTAGATCATCTCTACTTTTAGTGGCCAGTTGTGTAACAATATTTGCACAGAGCCGAGGTCTATTTATAGTTAAACTTTTTTAGTGATTTGTCTACGCAAAGTTCAATTTAGTATTATCGCATTACTTTTTATGGCCGTGAGCATCCTTTTCAAACGCTTCAAGGCTAGCTTTTATTGGATATTTAAAGGCTGGCATTCCTCACTCATCCAGGGCACTGTAGGCTGGCACTTATCCAGAGTACTCAAAATCACAATTCAACACACCATTCGCCACCACAGAGCCCCTATAAGTCGTTGGAGTTTCGGCAGAGGCGAACGAGTAGTTTCCCTCTGCTGGTTCGCCGAGTCGGCCCAGGTGGCCAGGAGGATATTTGATTTCGCCACCTCGCAGCACGAATTCCTCATCAAATTCGACGATTTATCGGTAGACTTCTTCGCCGCCGCTGCGTCTGTTGGCAACTCGTCGGGCCTGGGCAGGCGACCCAGCGATGACAGGGTGAGGATTCGAACTTGCGACCGTTTATGTGGTATTTTTCGACCTAAATACATTAGTTTAAAGATATTTCTTTTTTACGCCCATCGTAGCTAGATTAGCAATCCATTCTGTTCCTTCATCCATGACAGCTAGATTAGCAATTCATTCTGTTCCTTCATCCATGGTAGCTAGATTAGCTATCCATTCTGTTCCTTAATCCATGGTAGCTAGATTAGCAATCCATTCTGTTCATTCATCCATGGTAGCTAGATTAGCAATCCATTCAGTTCTTTCATCCATGGCAGCTAGATTAGCAATCCATTCTGTTCCTT
>CATNEM010000310.1:170000-175000 GCA_950096795.1 Macrostomum cliftonense | reverse complement strand
GACCATCAGCGTAACGAAACTATATCGCCTTTGCAGCGTCAGGTAAGGGGAGACATTGTCTAAACTAAGACAGTTTGCACAAAATGTTTTATTGATTTATGGCCATAGCCTCTTAGCCCCCTTCATTACCCCTACAGCCCTCAATTTATCGTGTTTCAGTGTCTAGTACGACTGTAAGCCCTACCTCCCCTAATTTCCTACCCCCTGGGTCTGCCTGTGCGCTCTATCGATTTTCTAGGTAGCCTCTCAGCACCACCCCCCAAATTTCCTACCCCCTGGGTCTGCCTGTGCGCTCTATCGACTTTCTGGTTGGCCTCTCAGCACCCCCCCTAAATTTCCTACCCCCTGGGTCCGATTGAGCGAGCTGGACCAGCCTTATCGATTTTCTTGTCAGCCTCTCTCGGCCCCAACCGAAAATTTCTATCATTTCCTAATCCTTCCTTTTGACTCGCAGTTGGAGGACTTGCAGCAGGAGCTAGCTGTGCATCGGGCCCTAGCCGAGGCCAGCACCAGACTGTTGCGCGAGGCCAAGGAGTCTCGGCAGCCGCGTCAGCTTAAGAAAAAACGAGCCGCCGAATGTCAGCAGGCCAAAGATCGGGTGAGTTAAGATGGACAGTTTTTGGGAGGTGTAGGGAGAATCAGGAGATGTAGGGAAGGATCAGAAGATGCATGGGAGGATCAGGGGATTCAGGGGAGGATCAGGAGATGCAGGGGAGGATCAGGAGATGTAGGGGAGGATCAGGGGATTCAGGGGAGGATCAGGAGATGTAGGGGAGGATCAGGAGATGCCAGACAGAATGGAAAGAAGTTCAAGACTTGAAGGCCCGCAACGCTACGAACTTTTGCCATCGCAGATGGTGCAGATCAGCAAAAAGATCCAGGAGGTCCGTGATGCCATCAGCCTTGCCGCTGAAAACGCGGCAGCCGCTGCCGCCGCTTCCGCCGACTCCCTAGGAGACATGAACGAACTTGTCGATGCAGCGGCGACGGCCGTTGATTTTGCAATCGGTTCGTCTCTAAACTCGTTGAGCTCGGGCTCGAGTCCCTGCGGCGACAGCGCCGACGGCGTAGGGGTGAGCATGGCAACATATTTAATTGAATTATATTAGTTTTTTCAATTGAAAACAACGAAATTCTCCCCCCAGACTCCGCAAGACGATCGGAGCAGTTTGTCAGTTAGCGCCGCTAGCGACAATTCTTCCTTGCTGTCGTTGGGAGCCGCCAGGTGAGTTTAGACTAACAATCTGCAGAAGGACAGATGGGAAGTGAAATACGCGGCATGCTGAACCCCTGCCGCAGGCCTCTGCCCAACTTGGATCAGCCGACGCAGCAGCAGCAGCAGCAGCGGCCTCAGCAGCCGGCGCTTCATCGTCTGCAGCAGCAGCATCAGCGCTACCAAGTCGGCTATGCCAGGCATCGAACAACTCAATGCAGCTTGGACTCCGGCTATCAGGACACCGTGTGCAGCTCCTTGACCAGCCTGCACCAGCCGGTGTCTCAGCAGCAGCCGCCTCCGTTCGCCGTGGCCGTCCGTACATCAGTGGCCGCAGCGGCCGCCGATGACGCCGCCGCCGCCGCAGCCGCCAGAAAATCAAAACGCCGATCCAGCAGTCTGAGCGACCTGACCAAGGAGTTGGAGCGATTCGAACTGCAGCTGCAGCAACTTGACGAACAGCCGCCGCGCCTTCAGCGGCTAGCGGAGCAGACCCAGCCGCAGCAGCACAATACGAACTTCCCTGCGCCAGCAGTTGATCGTCCCGTCAGGCCGTCTGTGTATTGCTACCGGCCTCGGGAGGCTCTAGAGTACGTGTCCATGCCCGATTAGTTAAATAAGCGGATGCCTTTTTTTTGCTGTGCACTTTTTTTTAAACCATTGATATCCCGGATTTTAGGCAGGATTTTTCCTCAGATGATTGGAATCATCCCAAATTATCCCTAACAACCTTATTTCAATTGGGTATATCCCCACTGAGTTGCCCCTATTTCAGTTGGGTATATCCCTATTTCAGTTGGGTATATCCCTATTTCAGTTGGGTTTATCCCTATTCCAGTTGGGTTTATCCCTATTTCAGTTGGGTATATCCCTATTCCAGTTGGGTTTATCCCTATTTCAGTTGGGTATATCCCTATTTCAGTTGGGTTTATCCCTATTACAGTTGGGTTTATCCCTATTTCAGTTGGGTTTATCCCTATTTCAGTTGGGTATATCCCTATTTCAGTTGGCTATATCCCTATTTCAGTTGGGTTTATCCCTATTACAGTTGGGTTTATCCCTATTTCAGTTGGGTATATCCCTATTTCAGTTGGGTTTATTCCTATTTCAGTTGGGTTTATCCCTATTTCAGTTGGGTATATCCCTATTTCAGTTGGGTATATCCCTATTTCAGTTGGGTATATCCCCATTTCAGTTGGGTATATCCCTATTTCAGTTGGGTTTATTCCTATTTCAGTTGGGTTTATCCCTATTTCAGTTCAGTTTATCCCCACTGAGCTGCCTCTATGTCAGTAAGACTTAACCCCATTGTGGTATAAACGTAGACTAACCATACTACTTACAATACTAACACTGACAATTAACTAATGCAATGCAAAACGCCAATCAATATTAAACACAGCTTCTAATTCTAATAGTCCAAATTGGCATGATCTGCTGATACTACTAACAGTTTGTTCGATAAATGAGTAGTCTAACAAGTAATATCAGTCCTATTGTGCAATAAAATAATACTATCTATCAATTAGAAATTTGTAAACGATTTTTTGTTGCTCAAATAGAATATTTTGTTCTGTTTTCTCAACGCCAAACTGATTTGTATTAAATTTTTTGACTAGTTTTATTAGCAAACATTTTTTTCGTTGGCGAGAACAGCCACTTTTCCAGCAGTATTACACTGTTGTATTATTTATTATCTAATTGTTATTCTTGTTGCTAGGCGTGGCTATGAATTGTAGATAATTCAAAATTATCTGTTTGATCTCCTGTCTTATTGTATTTTGTTGTGCTAAATTCACTTTTTAAGAGTTAATTTTTTTGCTCTACATTATTTGATATGCACTTTTTGAGGATATTTAGACTTCAGCTTGACATTATCTGCAATTCCACAACGCTTTTGAGTCGATTGATTGATAATATCAGTACAAATTGTTTTCTACTGATAGAAAACAATTGAACTGTAATATTTGAGAAAAAATATACATAAAATCTAACGCCACTTCATTGCATTCGTTTATCTACTCAGCTTTGATTAAAAAATTGAACTTACTAACCTGCACTTACTACTGACAAGGTTGCCTGCGAGTAGTATGAAATGAATATACGATTCTTAGACTGCACCGCTTACGCTTTTTGCTGTTTGCTAAACTGAAGTTTAAAAAACTAACCATACTACTTATTATGCTGCTAGTAAGTAGGAAAGCTCGAATTTATTGGGAATAATTTATTTCTGTAATTGCAATGCAATTTTAGATTCTCTTTCGACTTTGAAGACGCGGACGGTATTACTAATAGTAGTTTGCGCAAGACGCAATCGTTGAGATCGGCTCAGCAAAGTTCGGCAAGGCACGATGGCAGGTAAAAATCATAGGAAAATCGAGATCTCTTTACATTATGAAGTTAATTTCGTGCTTCATTAAATAATAACGCAGGCTGTTTCAAAAGAAGCCGGCCATCTCTGCAAAAGCTTTTGCCAGCTGTCGAATTGGACGTCAGCGCGAGCAGCCGGCTGACTCGTCGGTGACGTCGCCAACCGACGTGGCCTACGTGTCGCCAGCTGTGTCAAGCGATTTCTCGCACGAGATGCTGGCCTGGTACGATAGTCAGCACAGGCAGCAGCTTGCATCATCGGTTTCCTCCTCCGATTGTAACAGCTGCTCCCGCTGCTGCTCCTGCTGCTGCTGCTGCTCCTCCTCATGCGGCCTGGGTGTCGCTGCTGCTGCACCTGCCGCTCAGGAGGAGGCGGTCAATTTGGACACCTACCTGTGAGTCTTTCCTTTGCCACAGATCGATCTGATCTGACTAGTTCGAATAGTCGATAATTTGCTAGATTCTGTTTGTCACGTGACATTGATATTTCCTCTGTTCAATTGGCGCTTACCCTTGTTAATAATAAAAGCTATGCTAAGCTTTCATTCTGACAGCTCGAATGGGATATTAATCATACAGATATTCTATTGGCATATTCTGGTCTGGAAATTTAAATCGGGATCTGCAAGTGAATATCGGGATTTGGAGGTGATTGTCGGGATCTGGAGTTGATTATCGGGATCTGGAAGTAATTATGGGGATCTAAAGGTAATTATCAAGATCTGGAAGTAATTATGGGGATCTGGAGGTAATTATCGGGATCTGGAAGGTAATTATCGGGATCTGGTGGTAATTATCGGGATCTGGAAGGTAATTATGGGGATCGGGAGGTAATTATCGGGATCTGGAAGGTAATTATGGGGATCGGGAGGTAATTATCGAGATCTGGAAGGTAATTATGGGGATCTGGGGGTAATTATCGGGATCTGGAGGTGATTGTCGGGATCTGGAGGTAATTATCGGGATCTAAAGGTAATTATCAAGATCTGGAAGTAATTATGGGGATCTGGAAGGTAATTATGGGGATCGGGAGGTAATTATCGGGATCTGGAAGGTAATTATGGGGATCTGGTGGTAATTATCGAGATCTGGAAGGTAATTATGGGGATCTGGTGGTAATTATCGGGATCTGGAGGTGATTGTCGGGATCTGGAGGTAATTATCAAGATCTGGAAGTAATTATGGGGATCTGAAGGTGATTATCGGGATCTGGTAGTAATTATGGGGATCTAGTGGTAATTATTGGGATCTGGAGCTAATTATCGGGGATCTAGAAATATTTATCGGGATCTGGAAGGTAATTATCGGGATGTGGAGCTAATTAGCGGGATCTGGAAGGTAATTATCGGGATCTGGAGCTAATTAGCGGGATCTGGAAGGTAATTATTGGGATCTGGAGGTAAAAATCGGGATCTTG